>JABUQX010014528.1:0-105240 GCA_015478945.1 Trachelipus rathkii
CAAGAAGAGAGAGTCAGCTGAGTATGGGGTGCTCTTTTTCGGACCAAAAAATCGGATAAAAATTCTGGACAAAAGTTTTTTTATAGAACTGTTTCGATCGACTTACGCGGCATCATTTTCGGTCAAAGCGCCAGAGTTAAGATAACTGACGTAACGCCGTGCGAAGTCAGCCGAAACGACGAAACGTCTTCAGTTCTTAATCTGATTGATGCGGAGGTGGATTGATTCACTAAATAAGTCGATATTCGCTACGGTTCAAGAACTCGTGAAGGCCCGTCCGAGTCCATCGAAACGGTGAAACGCACTTGCAGTTTTCTAATTTATTGATCGAAATGATCAAGTCATTGTCACTAAAATAATGTCTTCGAGTATCGATTAAGGAACTCGTAGGACCTACGAGTCGAGTTCATGCAAGAATACTTACGGACATTTGTCGAGAAAAGAAAAAGAAGATAGTGAGTTGATTGTAGACGCTTTCACTAAAATGCCAGAATAAAATTATCAGAGGTATGTCTAAGGTCCTGCTCGTTAATATAACTAATTATAGTTATGCGGTAGTTCAGTATTGATGGGGAACTTTGTGCTCAAAAAAGAACAAATTTTAAAATGGCTGCACGCATCGAGCTTAATGGCGGGTATCGTAGTGGTTCACCGGATTAAGACCGTCGTGAAGCCACGTTGAGGTATCAGCGAATCGATGACACGTTCGTTCAGGTGTGTCGCTGAAATTTAACTTGATCGAAATGAGTATAGATCATTCACTAAAATTGGTCTATCGATCGGATTCAAGTAACTCGTAGGGACTCGTGCGATTTCGAGCAGAGCGATCTCTGGATATTCGTTTGTACTCATAGTTGTCTAAGGTTTATTTGACTCGGAAATGATCAATTCGACCGCATCGATGAACTTTTGCCAAAAAATAAAAAATGCTCCGATCGACTTATGCGGTACCGTATTGGGTTAACCGGATTAGGAACTCGTAAGGCACGTCGAGTCAGCGAGATCGATGGAAGCGTTTCAGTTCCTAATTTAATTGATCGAAATATCAGTCATTCACTAAATATGTCTATCGATCGGATTAAGAACTCGTAAGGCTCGTCGATTCAGCGCGATCTTCGGAACGTTTCAGTTCCTAATTTATTTGATCGGAAATGATCCATTCGACTCGCAATCGATGAACTTTTGCCAAAAAAAACTTAAAAATGCTCCGATCGACTTATGCGGTACCGTATTGGGTTAACCGGATTAAGAACTCGTAAGGCACGTCGAGTCAGCGAGATCGATGGAAGCGTTTCAGTTCCTAATTTAATTGATCGAAATATCAGTCATTCACTAAATATGTCTATCGATCGGATTAAGAACTCGTAAGGCTCGTCGATTCAGCGCGATCTTCGGAACGTTTCAGTTCCTAATTTATTTGATCGGAAATGATCCATTCGACTCGCAATCGATGAACTTTTGCCAAAAAAAACTTAAAAATGCTCCGATCGACTTATGCGGTACCGTATTGGGTTAACCGGATTAAGAACTCGTAAGGCACGTCGAGTCAGCGAGATCGATGGAAGCGTTTTCAGTTCCTAATTTAATTGATCAAAATATCGGTCATTCACTAAATATGTCTATCGATCGGATTAAGAACTCGTAAGGCTCGTCGATTCAGCGCGATCTTCCGGAACGTTTCAGTTCCTAATTTATTTGATCGGAAATGATCCATTCGACTCGCAATCGATGAACTTTTGCCAAAAAAAACTTAAAAATGCTCCGATCGACTTATGCGGTACCGTATTGGGTTAACCGGATTAAGAACTCGTAAGGCACGTCGAGTCAGCGAGATCGATGGAAGCGTTTCAGTTCCTAATTTAATTGATCGAAATATCAGTCATTCACTAAATATGTCTATCGATCGGATTAAGAACTCGTAAGGCTCGTCGATTCAGCGCGATCTTCGGAACGTTTCAGTTCCTAATTTATTTGATCGGAAATGATCCATTCGACTCGCAATCGATGAACTTTTGCCAAAAAAAACTTAAAAATGCTCCGATCGACTTATGCGGTACCGTATTGGGTTAACCGGATTAAGAACTCGTAAGGCACGTCGAGTCAGCGAGATCGATGGAAGCGTTTTCAGTTCCTAATTTAATTGATCGAAATATCAGTCATTCACTAAATATGTCTATCGATCGGATTAAGAACTCGTAAGGCTCGTCGATTCAGCGAGATCTTCGGAACGTTTCAGTTCCTAATTTATTTGATCGGAAATGATCCATTCGACTCGCAATCGATGAACTTTTGCCAAAAAAAACTTAAAAATGCTCCGATCGACTTATGCGGTATCGTATTGGGTTAACCGGATTAAGAACTCGTAAGCCACGTCGAGTCAGCGAGATCGATGGAAGCGTTTCAGTTCCTAATTTAATTGATCGAAATATTGGTCATTCACTAAATATGTCTATCGATCGGATTAAGAACTCGTAAGGCTCGTCGATTCGGCGAGATCTTCGGAACATTTCAGTTCCTAATTTATTTGATCGGAAATGATCAATTCGACTCGCAATCGATGAACTTTTGCCAAAAATAATTTAAAAAATGCTCCGATCGACTTATGTGGTATCGTATTAGGTCAACCGGTTAAAAGGATTAAGAACTCGTAAGGCTCGTCGAGTCAGCGAGATCGATGAAGCGTTTCAGTTCTTAATTTAATTGATCGAAATATGAACTTTTGCCAAAAATAATTAAAAAAATGCTCCGATCGACTTATGTGGTATCGTATTAGGTCAACCGGTTAAACGGATTAAGAACTCGTAAGCCCCGTCGAGTCAGCGAGTTCGAGGAAGCGTTTCAGTTCCTAATCTGATTAATCGGAATGCTGACCGTTCACTAAATAAGTTGATCGATCGGATTAAGAACTCGTTAGGCCCGTCGAGTCAACGAAATCGGTATAAGATCACAAATCTTTCAAAATTGAAAATATTTAAGGGAAAGAAAAGTAATACATAATATTCCAAAAATTTATTTAGAGTATGATAAAAATAATATATGAATGCAAACACTTTAGTTATTTTTAAATGAAAAAATGCGTTTTTTCAATCGTTTTCAATTTCCCTTCGCTGATATCGAAGTTGGGTTCCCCCCCGTTGAAAAACATAATCGTTTCTCGGCGATGTAGGTTTTTGTACGAAGCTAGTTCATCTTCGAAAACCTTCTCTGTGTGCATTTTCAAAAGTAACATTTGAGGCATATCTTTAAAATTCTCGTTAGCCGCATTTATTATTTCTGCAAATAGCCGTTTCTTTCGCCTTATATCCTCATCGTCGAAAAAGGAAGACGATAATAACAATTCAGCCGACGATTTCAATACAAAATTTAGTGAGGTTATTCTTAAGGCGTTGAAGTAATCTGCGCAATCATTTCCAGAAGTAAATTCTTTTTTAAATTTTTTTAAGCAATTTTTCCCTTTGGGTATTTTAAACTCGCCATGAACGATGTAATCTTCAATAATTAATCCTTTTACAAGCTTTTCAAATTGCGGCATTTCAGGTTGCGAGAAGCAAATCTCTTTTAAGTCGAAACCGATATATTTTTTATACAAAACAAGAGCCCTTAAAGCCAGGTCTCCGATATTTTTGAACTGATAAACATCGTCCCTTAATTTTGTGATTGTAAACAACGAATTAAGTGGCGAATTTTCAAAATATTCTTTTTGAGATACCTTCCAATCGTCAACACTAAAAACATTTTTTGAATATCTGTCACACATATTCGAGTATTTTTCAGCAATGGAGAGATCTAAAGTAGTTTGAAATGAAATTTCTTTTACGAAACGAAGAGGGCCAATATTTTCTTCTTCTGGTGGTTCACAAAGGTTCCGAATATGGTCAGCGATTAAACCCGACACCACATATTTCTCCTTGGGTGTTTTAATTTCTCTCGTAAGAGATGGGAGCGCTTTTGAAAAATACCCAAATTCATATATGAATTCTTCATTCGAATTACAAATAGCTTTCATGAAAGGATTTATTTGCGATTGGTCGATTCCCAACAAGTTAAGTACTATCGATGGCAACCCCATGAGGTGCGGCAAGCCAATTGGAGGCTGAATCGTTTCGGGTGAAACTCCAAAAACAAAATCAATAACCTCTTCATAATTTAATCCTTTCAATACTCGCCAAGGAATTGCGTATACGAGACCGAAATAAAGAAGTAATATATTCAAGCATTCGGTCTTAAGAGATTGCTTGACCGAGTTCATTCTCTCTTCCATCCGTTTACTAGAAACTCCAGTAGCTACAGAGAGCTCAATCTCGTTGTTTTCCATCGAATTAGAAGACTGTTTTAAGGCTTTCAGAATCGAGAAACATGAAATAAGGTGAGTCGGGTTCGAATATTCATTAAAACACAAACTCGTATCAGCATTTAAAGGGAATGGTCTCTTTTTTTTTCTCTTATTAATAAGATTCATTTCTCTAAAGAACCAAGAATCAAAAAGAAATCGGTGGATGTTTGTCGTGCTTAAACGGTCGATTAAGTACGATTTAAACATTTGTACTTCACAAATAAATGTGGTGGGAAAAACATAGAATATTCGAAAGAAAATGTATAATTTAAGGGTCAAATAGTTCGTCGGGGTTGCCGAAAACAATCTTAGATTGTCCTTCCCATTTAAGCTCTCGTTGGAAATATACAATATTGCGTTAAAGTATAGTAAAGATAGTAATCGAAGAACATATTTCGATTTCGATATATCGCTCAAACACTTTTCAAAGCTTAGCAAATTTTCAATATTTTGAGTAATAATTTTTTTACATTTATTTTCATGAGCATTCTCTTCTTCACCCTCACCAACAATCTCACTAGCACCACCGTTTTTTATAGTTTGAATTGAATCCAAGCATAAGTCATCAACCTGTTTAAAGGTGATAGGAATGTTCGCTTTCAGTGAAACGAAAGATTTATCTTTTATAGCCCCCTCTTCATCCCTGATTGAATTATCATCGCCATCAATTTTCTTAATTAAGAATTCTTCGTTTATATAAGACTCTGAACCCGTCCCAAATTTCGGTATCTGAATGATGCGTGCATACCCCTGATCGTAGATGCCATCAGAAAACGTTTGATAAATTTCGCTATTTCCATAAGATTCCTTCAAACATTCGATGTCTCTTTCCCTGGTGCCCCTATTTTTCTCTTTTTTGTACTTATCACTCAAATATTTAAAATGTCTCAACGCTAAATTTAAAATCGGAATTTTGGATTTCTGAAAAAACTCCGTGGCATATCCCTCGTTAAAAAATAACGGTAGAGTCTTTTCCAAGTGGTTCATTTTGTTTATGCTCGAAATTGGTTCTTTTTCTAACGATTGGAAGCGTTTGCGAATGAGCGTGCTAAAATTTTCCGTCAAGGTATTTTCTTTCAGTTTCACCACGTATTGGAAACTGCTTACTGTACTTTGAATTAACTGCAAAGTTTCCATTATAGGGTTGAAAGAAGGCCGCGTAGAATCCATGATGAACGGGCAGAATATGTCGAGACTCAAAAGAAAAAAAACTTTAAATAGTGGTTTCGCACGAATAAACTATAAAAAAAAAAATTATTATTTTAAAAAATTGAAATTTGTTAAATGTTTTAAAGGCATTTATTTTTTATATAAAAACTAAGAATCCGTGCGTGCGATCAAACAAATGTTTTTGTTTATTAAACCGCTTTTTGAGAATTTTGGTGTGAGAAATTTAATAATTAAATAAATAAAAATTAAAAATGATAAAATTTTAATTGAATAAAATACATTTTTTCAAAAAACTCCTTTATTAATACATACATACAATACAACTAAATATTAATAATTTAATGATATTCATTATTCCTTTCCTACTTTTATTTTCGCTTTGCGAATTTCCTACTCGATTACACGCGTTCAATGCGAATAACGAATATAAGACAGAATTCTCTTGCGTAGATTTTCCGATCGCGGGAAATCACGATAGTTATTTTTATAATATGTTTCACATACGTGAAGCGGATACGTTTTTAGCAAAATTAAATAGCCCTTTATGCAAATCTTTCCCCGTTCTCGAAATTAGGCTGATGCTTTTACCCCCAACGGCGAGATGCAGTTTCCTCGATAATGGCGACTTTTATGAACGCGGGTTCCGCTCTTGTAAAACTAAAAAAATTCATCTCTTCAAATCTAGAATAGATCTAAATTTTAAATTCCGTGATCTTTATTATAAAAGGTATTTGAATTTTACCTTTGATGCAGGCACCACTCAAAGCCAAAAATTTTCGCACCTAATTTTTACAACTAACGCTAACAGCAATGATAATTTCAGAAATATCTCAAAAGCGAACGAGGAACAGGCCGCGCATATATACGAATTTAAAGAACTCAAATTTTGCGGTCTTGCGATAAAGGGAAACTGCGCTACTTTTTGCTCTAACGCTCCCTTAAACGTGCTTAAAAAACCCCCATGTTTTCGGAAAGTTAATGAAACCACCACAAAATTTTATACATCATACAACGAAATGTTTTCAGCTAGATATTTCAATTTGATAAATAATATTCGAACAGGAAAAGCCGTTCTTTCGACCACCTCGTCTCCAATTACAAATGTCACGAAGCAATCGAATATTAAAGAACGCAGTGGCGACACCGGGACCTCTCGGTCAATTAAAAATAATAAAAAAATAAATACTGAGAAATTCTACCGACCTGATGAATTATTTTATTCGACACCATCGATCAATACGAAACGCGAAAATACCAAGAATAGTCTTCCCGTAGTAGGAAAAGAAGCAAAAATCAAAATTAATGTCGAAAAGTTCACTGACCGTACCAGGTTATCTTCGATCCATAGTTATACACCATCGATCGTCGAAGAAAATGACGATAATAATAAGTTCACATCTCTTATTTCCTCAAAAGAAATAGTTATGAATATAAATTACGAAACTGTTTTTGCTCCAACGACCATATCATTATCACCAGTAACTAAATTTATATCATCGACTACCGAAGGCGCTATTTCCAACGCCGAGACATCTCTTTTGAACGAAAGTGGTACGAAACCGAGTATTAGAGAGGCGGAGTCCAATAATAATCCGCTTCTAGTCATTGAGAAAAAACGCAAACTCAGTACAAAATCATATTTTTTAAACGAAAGAGATAAATATACGACTAAATTTGAAAACGTGACCCGATTAATCGCTAATGTTTCAAACTCGTCAGCGAATGGTGAAACACTCGATAGTAGTAGTGACAATAATAATAATAAAACAAATTTCACTGCCGATTTATTCTCAACAAAGATCGAGAAAAATGCTAACGGCGAAGGAAAAAAAGACTCTAAAAATAATCATTCATCAACATCCGATCACTTAAAACCGTTGATTATCGACGAGAATAATTACGATAAAAGCGCGGTGAACTACTACAGTGATGAACAAATCACATTAGCTATCGTTTTTATATTTTTCATTTGTTTAGGTTTAAATATAATTTTGCTCGGCAGATGTTGTAGGACATTAATATAATGAAATCTAAAAAATTAAATAAAGTCAATTTTATCAAAAGTATTTTTTTTGGTTATTCATTCATTTCTTTCTTTACACCACCACCCTCACGCGCTCTTACATTAACTTAAGACATCCATCTACTAACATCAATTTATCAACCACAGCCGCTCCAAAGAGAAGCTATGAAACCATTATTAGATTTCGATATTAAATTTGGTGAAACTTCTGGCGCGCTTGGCGTCACAAGACCCATGGGTTGGCGAAGAGCAAGACTTTGTCGACTCGGGCGTTTAAAATCGTTATTTTTAATATTCGTTTTCCCTGTCATTTTTCCTACGACGACGAAGTTATCAACCGCCGCGGCTTTGGAAATGGTTCACGAGCTAACTCCAAATTTGGTCGTCAATTCGGGTGACTTAGCATCGCAAAGTTTCCACGGCAGCAGCAGAAATCGCGTCGATTATTTTCAACTTTTGCGAAGGGACGGGGACTCCCTTCTCATCGGAGCGAGAAACTACATCTACAACGTAAGCATCATCGATATGTCAGAGCTTCTAAGCGGGAGAATCGAATGGATTTCGAAGAAATCGGATAGTGACTCGTGCTTTGAGAAAGGCAAACCCGAAACTGAATGTCATAATTACTTTCGACTGTTCGCGAAAACACCCGAGGGAGGGTTTTTCGTTTGTGGCACCAACGCCCATAAGCCGACCTGCAGAAAATATTCGACGAGTGGAGACGGGAAACTCACGTGCGTGGAACGCTCCGGCGTCGGTAAATGCCCCTTCAGCCCGAAACATAACTCGACTTTCGTTTTCGTGGACGGTCACCTCTACTCGGGGACAGTCAGTGATTTTCAAGGGATGATCCCGATGATATTCAGAGACCCCCTAAAAACCGATTCGAAAGATTACCATCAGCTTAATTTTCCAGATTTCGTTCACTCCTTCGAATACGGGGACTACGTCTTTTTCTTTTTTCGTGAAACGGCTATCGAATACATGAACTGCGCGGCAAAATAGTTTACTCTCGCGTAGCAAGAGTTTGTAAGTCCGACCGAGGAAATCGGCGCCACCGCTTCCAAGAGGTTTTAACCTGGACGACGTTTTTGAAAAGTAGACTCAAATGTTCATCGCCGGGACAATACCCTTTCTACTTCGACGAAATACAATCCGTCAGCGACGTAATTTCGGGCGCTAACGGCGGCCACGGCGACGGCTACGATGATGAGGCGATATACGCTATTTTTACGACACCTCCGAACTCTATCCCGGGGTCGGCGGTTTGTTCTTTTTCGATGAGAGACATTCTCGATACCTTCGACGGTCCTTTCAAGGAGCAAAAAGGTCTCGACTCGAACTGGAAAACCGTTCCTTATAGCGGGGTTCCCGAGCCTCGTCCAGGCGTCTGCGTGAATGACAGCCGAGATCTTCCCCAAGAAAATATCGATTTTATTCGCTCTCATCCTCTCATGGATGGGCTCGTCTCGCCATTCCACGGAAGACCGTTGATTATGAAAGCCTCGTTCGAGTACAAGTTCACAAAACTTACCGTCGATCCTCGAGTGCCGGTGTACCCGGGCGCCTTCGTTGACGTCGTATTCATCGCGACCGACAATGGAAAAGTGTTGATGGTTATTAACGCGCCTTCTGAAGAGAAGGAAGGGCGCGTCAGTCCAATCATCGTCGAAGAAATTCGTTTATTCGAAACCCCCGTATCGATAAATAAACTTCTGATAGTGAAACGGTCTGACGGTGGAGACCCAAAGTTGATCGTTATAACCGACACCGAAGTGAGTGAAATCGATACCTTTGCATAGATGCGGCAAAGCCACCTCTTGCCGAGCGTGCGTAGCGTCGCAAAACCCTTATTGCGCGTGGTTTCCGGCCCGTGGCATTTGCGATTCAACGCGGAACGGTGAAAACCAAACTTTCTTTCAGAACGCGTCTTCGGGATATCACCGGATGTGCCACGACTATATCGGACCCACAACACCCGCCATCCTTCTGAGAAGTTTAACTACAAAAAAACCAATATCACCGTGGTATTCAAATCACGTCTCGACCACGAGTGAAATGGTTGGCAGCGGCGCGTCTCTCGGATGTCCTTTATTAAATTTAGCGTTAAAAACGCTCGTTTTAGCCCTGGTAACCTCTTGGATCGGTTACGATTTTACTTCAATTCGTTGCTCGCACAAGATAAAATGAACGTCTCACAATCGACTCGAAAATGGATTTAAAGTATTATTAAAATAATAAACAGTAATATATATTTTATTATTAAGAGATATGTTTATAATAGTATGTAAATAAATTTATAATGTTACAAATATATCTTTAATTATTTAATGAAAAATCGAGTATTTTCTATCAAATTCATGCCCCGTTCTTGATTGATTTTACTTTCTTCTTCAATGAAATATTTTATCACATCTTCGCGACTGGGGGTTTTGTAATACAGCAATTCCTTTTCAAAAATAACCATTTCTAAATGCGTTGTCAACAAAAATATTTGAGGCATATCTTTGTAATTTTCATATACCGCGTCTACGATATTCCTAAATATGCTTTTATTAAAATTTCTGTCGGCATCACCAAGGAAAGGAGAAGATAATAACGTTTCACTCGAGGATCTTAATACAAAATTGAGTGAAGTTATTCTCAACGAATCGATAGAATAATTTGTGCACATTAGCTCGGACAATTTTTTTTTCTTAACTTTGTCAATTTTATCGAGTGGTGTTTTGCGTGCGGCCTCTTTGTAGTCATAAACTAACGGGTTTGTTAGTGGATATTTTAATTCCGGTTCTTTAGACTTAATAGCTACACATTCATGACTTTTAATTCTTTTACCAGGATTGTTTTCGCCACCGGGTATTTCGAACCCCCCGTGGGTGACGTAATCCTGAATAATTAAATTTTTAACGATATTTTCAAAAAAAGGCATTTCACTTTCTGTGAAACAAATTTCGTTTAGATCAAAATTGAAGTGCTTGTGCTTCTTTAAAAGGTAAATTGCCGATAGAGCCAGGTCGCCCAAATTATTAAACTGATAATAATTAGATTCTATTTTTTCTAAAGTAAAGAGATTATTAAGGGGTGAATTGTTTAGCCATTTTATAAAATCATTATTTTCCACCTCCTTTTCTTCTTTGTCATCTTTATTTTCTCGTATCTCACTTTTCACATATAATTCTCCACGGTCGTGAAAATGCGATTCAAAAAAATTTTCACAATCGGCATTCTTATCGTCCATTGAACTTGTAAAACTCTTTTTGAAATAATTATGTTTTATAAAATAGAGAATAATGGTTTCAATTTTGTAGTATTCAATAATAACCTCGTTTACGTTTTTCAAAAATATGTCTTTCAATAAAATGGTTTTTGGTGAAGGTGGTAATTTTTGAGTAAGCGGTCCAAATTTAAATTTAGCTTCTAGGTTTTTCACACATAAGATATTCAAGAATGGGTTTATTATCGTTTGTTGAATTCCCAAGAGATGTAGCACTATGGATGGAAGCCCCATGACGTGTGGGATGCTGATATCCGGATTAGTATCATTAGATAAAATACCCAAGATTAAATTGATGATATCGCTGTAAGTTAGCTTTTTTATCCTTTGCCATGAAAAACCGTACACGAGACTTATATATAGTAGAATTGTGGTTAGGCACTGTTCGCGTATAGATTTTTCAGCAGATTTATTTTTTTCTTTATCAATCTCCTCGGACGTCACTAGTTCCATTTCAGCATTGTTCATAGATCTGGATAACGTTTTCAAAACGCCGAGAATGGAGGAACAGGCAATGAGATGTGACGGTCGCGAATACTCGTTAAAATGCAAATTCATTTCGATGTTTAGGCTGAGTGGTCTTTTTTTCCTACGGTGGTTGAACTGATTCGTTTCTCTAGAAAACCACGCATCGTAAAGAAAACGATGAATATTCGTCATGCTCAAATAGTTTATTAAAAACGTTTTAATCATTTGTAATTCATCAATGTAGGTAGTGGGCGTGACGTAAAATATTCGCATAAAAAAATACAATTTTAGTGTCAAGTAGTTCGTTGGCGTTGCGGAAAAAAGTTTCTCATTATTATTTCGGTTTGAATCGTCATTTGCGATATATAGAAGAGCATTGTAATATACCAAAGATAACAGACGCGGAGAATATTTTGCTCTCATTGTCATTTCCCCATCCGAAAATTTATTTCTAAAGTTAAATATATTTTCGAAATTGTCTTTGCAAAATTTCATATATTTCCCTTCGTGGTATTCTGCATTCACAAAGTGGTCACTGTTCTCCCCCTTCTTCTCCTTAATATTTTGGATGGTGTCTGAGCACAGCTGAATAATCTGATTATAGGTGATGGGAATATTAGCTTTTAGCAGAAAATATGATTCGTTCTTCTCGCTCGCTTCATTATTAACAACTTCACATTTTTGAATTAAAAATTCTTCATTTTGAGGTAGTAGCGGGTTTATTCCGAATTTTGGTAATTTAACGACGTGTAAATAACCATGGTCGTAGATATCATTAGAAAATGTCTTAAAAATTTCTGTGTTCCCATATAATTCTTTTGAATCATGAATTTTTCTCTCTCTAGAATTCCTACTTTTGTCTCGTTTGTATTTATTGTTTAAATCCTGAAAATGATACCTCGTTAAATTTAATATTGCAATTTTATGTTTTCGTAAGAAGTTCTCCCTAATACCATCTTCCCAAAAAAATAAAGGCAGGGCTTCTTGAATGTTATTCATCTTGTTTATACTTGAAATATCTTTTTTCAAAGATGTGTGACATAATCGAACGAGAGAGCTAAAATTTTCCGTGAAATTATTTTCTTTCATGTCAACAACATATTGATAATTATTAAGGGTGCTTCGAAGTAAGTCTAATGTTTTCAGCTTAGGATGTTCGTAGGGTTGATTCAAAGCCATAGTTAGTGAACAACTGCGAAAGAAAAATTTGAAATATCGGTCGGTGAGATAAATTAAAATTTAAATTTCATAAAAATATTTATTATTATTCTTCATTTTTTTATTTTTTCATTTTATATTTCATATGAAACAAATATATAATAAAAGAGCAGAAACTTATTATTTTCTTTATTCAATTTTAAAAGTTTATAAAATTAAATATTTAAGTATTATTTTTTGATGGGAAGGAATTGAACCCATTCACGTAAATAATTTTATGACCCGTTGAAATGAATCTGAATACGCGTCAGAAAAATCGCTCAGATTTTTGTTTTCTACTCACTCACTCTATGAATTAAATTTCCCGATCCCGGTAAAGCATGGCAGTTATTTTTATAATTTGTTTCACGTAAAGCCATTTATGCAAATCATCCCCCATTCTTGAAATTCGGCTGATGTTTTGCCGACTAGGGCGTTTAAATCTTTATTTTTTATATTCGTTTTATCTCTCACTTTTTCCACGACGACATAGATATGTACCGCCATGGCGTCGGGAATAGTTCACGAATTTACTCCAAATTTGGCATCGCAAAGTTTCTGCAACAGCCGAAATCAAGTCGATTATTTTCAACTTTTGTAAAAGGAAGGGAACGACTTCCTTCTCAGCGGAGCGAGAAACAACGTCTACAACGTAAGCATCATCGATTCGTCAGAACTTTTAAACGGAACAATCGAATGGATTTCGAAGAAATCGGATAGCGACTTGTGCTTTGACAAAGGCAAAACTGAAACCGAATGTCATAATTACTTTCGACTGTTCGCGAAAACACATGAGGGAGGGTTTTTGGTTTGTGGCACCAATGCCCATAACCCGGCTTGCAGAGAATATTCGTTGAGTACGAGGATTTTTCCGGCGTTTGTAGATACCCTTTCAGCCCGAGACATAACTCGACCTTCGTTTTCGCGGGCGGCCCCCTCTACTCGGGAACCGTTGGAGATTTTCAAGAAATGATCCAAATGATATTCAGAGACCCCCTAAAAACCAATTCGAGTGAATACCTTTAGCTCAAGAATGCCGATTTCGTCCACTCATTCCAATACGGGGACTACCTTTTCTTCTTTTTTCGTGAAACGGCTATCAAATTCATGAATTGCGACAGTATAGTTTACTGTCGCGTAGCGAAATAAATATCAATTTTATTCGCGCTCATCCTCTAATGAATAGTCTCGTCTCGCCATTCGACGGAAGGCCGTTGATTATGAAGGCCTCGTTCGAGTATTAATTCGCAAAGCTTACCGTCGATTCCCGAGTGCCAGTGCACCCGGCCGCCTTCGTTGACGTCATATTCATCGCGACAGACAATGGAAAAATATTGGTGGTCATAACGCGCCTTCTGAAGGGAGGGTGGGATTCGTTTATTCGAAACCTCGTATTCTATAAATAAACTTCTGTGAATGAAACGGTCTGACGGTATAGACCCAAAGTTGATCGTTAGAACCGACACCGAGGTGAAATCGATACCTTTGTATAGATGCGGCAAAGCCACCTCCGGCCGAGCGTGCGTAGCGTCGCAAAATCCTTGTTGAGCGTGGTTTCCGTTTCTCGGCGATGTGGGTTTTTGTACGAAGCTAGTTCATCTTCGAAAATCTTTTCCGTAAATCTTTCAAAGTTCAAAATATTTACGGGAAAGAAAGGTAATCGATATCCTTTTATATAATATAAAAAAAAATTTACGTATGATATAAACAACGTGTGAAATGTAAATACTTTGGCTTTTTTCAAAAATAAAAGGGCATTTTTTCAATTATTTTTAATTTCTCTTGACTGATGTCGAAATTTTTTACACCCCCGTTGAAAAACCTGATCGTTTCTCGGCGATGGGGTTTTTTGTACGAAGATAGTTTATCTTCGAAAATCTTCTCCGTGTGTGTTTTCAAAAGTAGCATTTCAGGCTTATCTTTAAAATTACCGTTAGTCGCATTTATAATTTCTGCTAATAGCTGTTTCCTTTTTTTATCCTCATCGTCAAGGAGAGGGGAAGATAATAACGATTCAGCAAACGATTTTAATAAAAAATTTAGTGAGGTTATTCTTAAGGCGTTGACAGAATATTATGCTGAAAAATATCTCGTACTAGCTCAAAAATTCGAAAATTTTCTATGTAATTATTGTAGGTAAGGGACCAATCTGTGCAAATTTCGAGTTCGTAGTCATTTTGCAAAAGATTCTGAAAGTTGATATGGAAATTGTCAAAAACATGGATTTTGAAAGTTTGAAAATTCTGCTGACATTAGTGAATGAGCCTTAAATTGCGAAATTAGTGAATGAGCCTTAAATTGCTAATTGAAAAGGTGGATCGATTTTCCTCTCCTGGAAAAACTTTTTCAGTTCGCATTTCGATTTAAATTAGTGAATGAGCCTTAAATTGCGAAATTAGTGAATGAGCCTTATATTGCAAAATTAGTGAATGAGAATTAAATTGCGAACTGGTGAAGTTGATAGATTTTCTTCTCCTTGAAAAACTTTTTCAGTTCGCATTTCGATTTTAATTAGTGAATGAGCCTTAAATTGCGAAATTAGTGAATGAGCCTTAAATTGTGAAATTAGTGAATGAGCCCTAAATTGCGAACTGAAAAGGTGGATCGATTTTCCTCTCCTCGAAAAACTTTTCAGTTCGCATTTCAATTTAAATTAGTGAATGAGCCTTAAATTGCGAAATTAGTGAATGAGCCTTAAATTGCGAAATTAGTGAATGAGCTTTAAATTGCGAACTGAAAAGGTGGATCGAGTTTCCTCTCCTCGAAAAACTTTTTCAGTTCGCATTTCGATTTAAATTAGTGAATGAGCCTTAAATTGCGAAATTAGTGAATGAGCCTTAAATTGCGAAATTAGTGAATGAGCCTTAAATTGCGAAATTAGTGAATGAGCCTTAAATTGCGAAATTAGTGAATGAGCCTTAAATGTCGAATTGAAAAGGTGGATCGATTTTCCTCCTCAAAAAACTTTTTCAGTTTGCATTTCGATTTAAATGAATGAGCCTTAAATTGCGAAATTAGTGAATGAGCCTTAAATTGCGAATTGAAAAGGTGGATCGATTTTCCTCTCGTCAAAAAACTTTTTCAGTTCGCATTTCGATTTAAATTAGTGAATGAGCCTTAAATTGCGAAATTAGTGAATGAGCCTTAAATTGCGAAATTAGTGAATGAGCCTTAAATTGCGAAATTAGTGAAGCCTTAAATTGCGAACTGAAAAGGTGGATCGATTTTCCTTTCCTCGACGAACTTTTTCAGTTCGCAATTGCGAAATTAGTGAATCAGCCTTAAATTGCGAAATTAGTGAATGAGCCTTAAATTCGAAATTAGTGAATGAGCCTTAAATGTCGAATTGAAAAGGTGGATCGATTGCGAAATTAGTGAATGAGCCTTAAATTGCGAAATTAGTGAATGAGCCTTACATTGCGAAATTAGTGAATGAAGCCTTAAATTGCGAAATTAGTGAATGAGCCTTAAATTGCGAAATTAGTGAATGAGCCTTAAATTGCGAATTGAAAAGGTGGATCGATTTTCCTCTCGTCAGAAAACTTTTTCAGTTCGCATTTCGATTTATATTAGTGAATGAGCCTTAAATTGCGAAATTAGTGAATGTAATTGGCGAAATTGTGAATGAAGCCTTAAATTGCGCAATTAGTGAATGAGCCTTAATTGCGAAATTAGTGATGAGCCCTTAATTGCGAAATCTAGTGAATGAGCTTAAATTGCGAAATTAGTGAATGAGCCTTAAATTGCGAAATTAGTGAATGAGCCTTAAATTGAATTGAAAAGGTGGATCGATTTTCCTCTCCTCAAAAACTTTTTCAGTTCGCATTTCGATTTAAATTAGTGAATGAGCCTTAAATTGCGAATTAGTTCGCATTTCGATTTATATTTGTGAATGAGCCTTAAATTGCGAACTGAAAAGGGATCGATTTTCCTCCTCGAAAAACTTTTTCAGTTCGCATTTCGATTTAAATTAGTGAATGAGAATTAAATTGCGAACTAGTAAAGTTGATCGATTTTCTTCTCCTCGATGAACTTTTTCAGTTCGCAATTTGTTATATATATATATATATATTATATATATATATAATATATAATATATATATAGTACTATATATATATTATATATATATATATATATATATTGTTTATTATATTATATATATTTATAATTCAACCAACTAAATTTTAATCTCAAAAATTACGTAAGGAATAGTTTATTTCAAGAAAAATATGATATTTGGAAATCATATACGTAAGAATTTTCGCCTGTGAATAATTTGCATGAGTTTTCATTACTACGAAATAAGTATATAAATATACTGTATATAATTTGTAAGGTATGTTTTCCATGAAATTATGTGTATGAAAAGTGATCTTTTTGAGAATTTTCTGTAACATTAACTAGTTTAGCTATAAAAATACAATACCCAATCGAAAATAATTGTTAATGCGTAGGAGAATGTTTGTTTAAAATGATGTTGTATATTTTGAATCATTTACGTAAGAATTTTAATATTTGGTAATTTGGAAATGAATTTTCAATACTACGAAATACGAAGTTTGAATTTTTTTTAACTTTTCGTTAAGTGGTATTCGTTTTCCCTAATTTTTTCGCTTTTAAAATAACTTGTATATAGTTAAATTTTAATTTAGTGATATTTTTAATCCATTATTTGTTTCATGGAAAGTAAAATTACACAATGTTAATGAAAATAAAACTATATTTTAAATTTTTTTAAAAATAGTAAAAACAAACAAAAGTTAACAAACAGATCTGTTATTATTTATATATAATCTAATAACTATATATTATATATATACTATATATAATATATATTATATTATATATATATATATAGTATATATATATATTTATATAATATATATATATATATCAACCAACTAAATTTTAATGACTCAAAAATTACGTAAGGTTTAGTTTATTTAAGAAAAATATGCTATTTTGATATCATACACGTGAGAAATTTTGTCTGTGAATAATTTCCATGAGTTTTCTTCAGTACCACGAAATAAGTTTATAAATAAATATAATTTATAAGGTATGTTTTCCTTGAAATTATATGTATAAAAAGTGATCTTTTTGAGAATTTTGTGTAATAGTAACTAGTTTAGCTATAAAAATACAATACCTAATCGAAAAAAATTGTTAATGCATAATAAAATGTTTGCTTCAAACGATGTTGTAAATTTTGAATCATTCACGTAAGAATCATATTTGGTAATTTGGAAATGAATTTTTTTGGCTTTTAAAATAACTGATATAGTGTTAAATTTTCATTTAGAGATATTTTTTATCCATTGTTTCTTTGATGGAAAGTCAAATTACATTATATATACAAAAAATTAAAGTTTAATTACTCAAAAATTACGTAAGGGTTAGTTTATTTCAAGAAAAATATGCTATTTGGAAATCATATACGTGAGAAATTTTGCCTGTGAATAATTTGCATGAGTTTTTAGTTCCACGAAATAAGTTTACAAATAAATATAATTTATAAGGTATGTTTCCCTTGAAATTATGTGAATGAAAATGATCTTTTTGAGAATTTTGTGTAATAGTTATATAAAAATAAAATACAATACCCAATCGAAATAAATTGTTATTGCATTGCGTATGAGAATATTTGTCTCAAACGGTGTTGTATATTTTGAATCATTTACGTAAGAATTTTCATATTTGGTAATTTGGAAATAAATTTTCAATATTATGAAATACGAAGTTTAATTTTTTAATTAAACTTTTCATTTAGCATTATTCGTTTTCCCTAATTTTTTCCGCTTTTAAAACAACTTGTATAGTGTTAAATTTTTGATTTAGATATATTTTTTATCCATAGTTTGTTTCAGGGAAAGTCAATTTTCATAGCGTTAATGGAAATAAATTTATTTTTGAAAACGTTATAAAATAGTAACTGTTTTTAAATCGCATCGACACATTAGATTTAGAGAATATATATATATATATATATATTATATATATTATATAATATATATATATATATATATATATATATATATATATATATATATATATATATTATATAATATATATAATATATATATGAAATTTTATATTTTTACTTAATTTTTGTTTTCGATTTAAATTTTTTAATACAAATTTCACATTCAATTGTAACGTTTGAATTTATTTGCAAAAGCTAAGCTCGTAACTTTTTTATTTTTTAAATACGTTAGTTAATACCTTATAAATTAAAATGCATTTTAAATTTTTCAATAGGAAGTTTTTAGGACTAAATTTAAAATAGGATGTTATAGATGATAATAAAACTAGCTATATTGTCTTTTTCTCATTGCTTAAATTTCAGATTACACTGTAAAAATGAAATCGAAAAAGAAGTCGCGTTCTTGCTCTAAGGATAAGGATAAAAAATTTAGGAGACAGTTTAAACATTTGAGCGTAAAAGAGAAGCAAAAACTGCTCGATTTTATGAGGAATATGAAATCTCACAAGGAGGAAGAAAGTGATAAGTCGATTTCATCTCCATCTTCTCATAGCTCTAATTCTTCAAAATTATCTTCGAAAGCCGGTGAATCCAATTCATCGACGTCAGAAACTGACAAAGAAGAAGAAACCACTCACGTCAAAAGATATATAAAAAAGATTGAAACCGTTGTTAAATCAAACGATGAAGGTGGAAAAGATATCCTACATCAAGACAATTACCTAGGATATGACTATTACTATAAAGACTCTACGCGTAAGTTTGAATTTATAAAATATATTCGTTTATTTTTTTTGGTAAATTTAATTTGGCTATTAAATCATTTAAAACGATATAAATACTTTTGTTCATTTTTTTTAACACATTTCAATTGGGCATATTGCAGCATGTGTACTATATATATTATATATTATATATATATATATAATCTATAAATATAATATATATATATATATATATTATATATATATATATATATATATATATATATTTATATATATATATATTTTATCTTCGTTTAGAAAAATATATGATGAAGTTTTATTTCAACATCTACGACGGAATTAATGAGAAACCTACAACTACTACGAGCACACCATCGGAGGAGGAAGATGGGGGGAGAGCATTCTCCGAAAATGAAGAAAACACGTCGTTCAAAAACAGGGGAATTAAGTGTTATTTTTGCTCTAAGGTGGGTTGAAAGATAGCGCAAAACTAGTTCATATTGTTTCCTATCGGTAACCAACTCGTATTTAATAATTTTTTTATTTTTTTATAGGTCATTCACCGATCTCTTAACGACCATTTGAAATCGAAAAACCATGATAAAATTAGCAAAACGACGAAGGATCTACTAATTAAATGCGAACTGCAAGTAGTCTTTTACACATCGAATAAAAATGATGTGGGGGCTTTGTGCGTAATATGCAATAAAATTTTTGCCAATATGAGCAATCACGTGAGAAAAAACCATATCAATCTAAATTGTTCAGAGCGAAGAGAGCTTAAAAACTCTAGCCCGACCGTAATTGGGGGACAAAACAAATCAAAAGGTAAAAATGATTGCGACAACGATGGTGACGGGAATGAATCTGAAATCGAAAAAAGTAAAAGCAAAATATCGTCCTCGTGGGTAGAACACCACCAGAAAATAGAAACTAATTTGATAACAAAATATAAGTCCTTTTTAAAGAAAAACACACCGTTACACGAAAAGGTCTTGCTGAGGTTTCAAAATGTCGAAAAAAATATCATCGATGTATTTTCCGCACTGCGGTTAAATCCACATACTCCATTTTCTCCCAAAAAAGCGGCCAATCTTCAATATCACCTGTTGGGTATGACGACGTACGAGCACGGTCAAAAATATTTATCGCTACTAATGGAGTGGTCGAAAAAGACCACGCTTTCGCCGAACACCATGACCATGAAAATCGACGATTTCGTAAAATTTTTGAAACAGATGATGAAGCTGAAACAATTTCAATCGGGCGTGAAAAAATACCTAAAGAGCTTCATAGCCGCCGAAATTCCTCATTTCAAACACCAGTTAGCTAACTCTAAAGCGGCGTTCCAACAGAGAAAAGAAAAGAAGGATGTTACAAAAATGATTTTCTGCGAAGATATCGATAAGGTGATCAGACATAATTTTTTCCACGCCGGAATGAAGAATCTCGTCAACGGGATGATTAACTCAAAGATGTACACACCAGCCATACAAAGAAACATCGTAATTTTTTTACTTCTGGCCGCTTCCTCGGGGAGGTCCGGCATCATATGCAATCTGACGATGGAGGAGTACCACAATATAAAAAAAATACAAACTGTGAGCGAAATCGTGGGCGCCGATGTCGAAAGCTCCGCAGCCGGTTCTTCGAATCAGGACGAACTCAAAAATCTTTACACCTTAAACTGCGAGAAACACAAAACTCAAAATATGTACGGGGACGCAACAATCATGTTAACTCACACATTGAAAATCGCCCTGGACGCTTACGTGACCTACGTGAGACCGACGTTTCTGGAGGCGAGGCGAGAAATGGCGGCCACCGAGAACGCGTCTGAAGAGGGAAACGACGAATTAGAAGAATCCACGAGGACGCCAAAAAGAGCGGATAATTTCGATCCTCAGAAAATGTTGTTTTTAAATTATCAGGGGGGCCCTTTCACGACTCAAGCGCTAGGCAACGCCATGAAAAAATTAACGACGATGTGCGATTTGCAGAAGCAATTTACCACCACGTTCAACAGAAAAGGCACGACTACAGAAACGGCGGTTCATCAACCGAAGCTTCGGAAAAACGTCGCCCGATTAATGTATCATCATGAAAATACGGCGGAGAAATATTACAACGCTACCATAAGCACCGTAACCCTGGCCAACGCGTATCTAGAAACCAAAAAAGGAAGTCTTCTACTACATTTTTCTAACAACTTTAAAATAGATGGTGGAGAAGAGAGCGAAACGGGAGGAAAACTGCAGTGGGAAGACGAAAAGGAGCCCGATGATGATTCTCCCGCGCGTCGTGAAAAGTCACCCGATAGTCCGCCGCTCGTCGAAGTTCACGTTGACGCACCAGCTAAAGCATCCACTCAGATTTTACCCGACGAAGTTTCATCCAGATACGAAATCGATAAAGAGCCAGATAATGCGCAGGACGAGTCTTCCGAAGAGGAGGCTGGTAAAGCTCCAGACGAGTCACCCGAACGGGAGGAGGAGGAGGAGGAGGAGGCCGATAAAGCACCTGGTGAAAAACTCGACGAATCTTCCGATGAGTCATCCGTTCACGAAGTACGAGAGGGACGCGATGCAGAGGGTGTTGAAAAGGAGGAAAGATAAAGAACAAGAACGAGTTGAATTTACATCACCAGATATTCCCCCGAGTTCTGGTAATCGTTCGAAAATCAAACAAGCTATTCTAAGAAAAACATTAGTTGAAAAAAATCAAACACCGCAAAAGGAAATACCCAGAAGTGAACGGAAGCAAAAACGGAAACAAAGCGGAGACTCTGAAAATGAAGAACAGCGGGGTCATCAACTCGAGAAAACACCCGACGAATCGAGTGAATCAATTTCCTGCCACCCCTCTCTCTCTTACTACGATAATGTGGTCATGCAAAATATTGGGGAAGATAATAGAGGTATAACGACGATGTATTTTTGTTCCTTATTGTCCACCGATATATATATAGTATATATTATATATATTATATATATATATATATTTCTAATTATATATATATCTATATATATATAGATATTATATATTATATAATAAATATTATAAATATTTTTGTGCTTATTATTATTATTTTTCTTTATGAATTGTTTTAGATTTTCGCTCTTGAGTTAAAACGGATTTTTTAAAATTAATAATAAAAAGTAAAAATTAATCCAGAAGTATTTTTTTATATAAATAAATAAAATTAACTAAATAATAAAATTAAATAATCAATAATAAATAAATAATAATAATAATAATAATAAATAATATTTATATATATATATATTATATATATATATATTATATATATTATTATTATATTATATATTATATTATATATAATATATATATTATATATAATAATTATCTATATATATATATATATATATATTATTTCGATTTTCCTGTTTAGATATGACGACAAAAGACGATTCACTATTGAGAGAAATACCGCAACTACCTTCAACCTCTACTCCACACCCCCATGTTTCTTCTGCGAGCGGAATACACGATTTTTATCATGTGCATTTTCTCGAATCCGGTGGCGATGACGACGACGATGACGATGACGATGACGATGACGAACAAGAAATGAATACAGAATTAAGAGGTAAAATAAATATTTCCGTAAAATATTTTATATAAAAACATTATATGATTTTTTTTAATATTCACTAATGGATTTATTACTTTTTATAGAGAATAGTGAACAACCCATCAGTTCCAAAAAAAAAATGAGGATGAACGTTGAGGAGATGAATGATTTCGTTCTTATTGAAGCGGACTCTCAGACCAAAGCTTTGATGGATTTGAGAAACAAAGAACCACTGGAAAAGAAGAAACTATTCAGCAATGGAGAGAGGAACTTTTTCTTCATGATTTTTAAGAACGAGATCGAAAGGAAAAATGACAAAATCTCAGCGGGGTGTGTAAGGAAACACATAACCCCAAGTACTATAAAATTTTATTCACATGTACTAGGATTTCCTAATGGAGTCGTGATCAATAGAATAAAAAGCACCATAAAATCGCACATCAAATCTTTAATTACGGAAATGAGAAGAAAATTAAAAAAACAATTGAAGCCGGCTCGCAAGAAATAGTTTCTCGTCGGAAGAAGGGATGTTCGCGACCAAATTATGTAATTTTTATTAATCTTTTTAATTATAAATAAAATTTTATTTTAAATTTACATTTCTATTTTTATAATAAAAAACATTCAATGAAGCTTTTTTAATTTCCTGTTTCAACCTACTTTTTTTAAAACAAATAGGGATATGCTATAGCTAAATAGTAACGAGTGTTCTTTATGCGAGGTTTCTGCTGGCCAATCGACGTCCTAGTTACAATTGGCAGATATGATTAGGGATAAAACGACACTGAGTTAAACAAACGTTCTGAAAAATTAAGTTACTATATAAAACGTAATTCAGATAAGAATAGGTAAAGCTGCTTTAATACGAAAATAAATTAGTTACATTGGCTTATGAAACTTATTTCACGTTAAATTTTTGTACTCTCAAAGGGAATATATTTATTGACGTCATATATGAGTGTGGGGGTGTTTGTACGTTTGTGGAATTTTTTAGCCAAATTATTAATTAAGAATATTATTTTTTTAATATTTGAATTCAAATATCAATACGTCACCACGCGCTATAAAAAGGTTGCCTCGATCGAGTTTATCAATCACTCTACAATGGATCTTTCTAGTGTTAATAAAGGGTTTAAGAATTTAGATCGTCGAGGTAATAATGAAGACTCGGATGCGCTTTCAAAAACATCAAATAAAAAGAAGGGATTAAAGAAGAAAGTATTAACCCCCATTAAAAATACTCCTGAAGCGTGTAGTATAAAAACTATCACCGATGTTAATAATTTTGCACCAACTAAAGCCATGGAGCATTACCTTTCTAGTTTTGAGGTAAAAAAGGTAAAAGCTAAACGTAAAGACCAGGATGCCTTTTCGACTAAATTGAATAAAAAGAAGGAATTGAATATTTTCCATCGACAGGAACCTCCGATGGGCAATTGGACACCGTCTCCTATTCAAAGCGAAACCGTAGATCTTACCCCATCCTACTTGGGGAGAGATAATATCCCAGCCCCAACAGCTTCGGAAGGGATTTGGTCCGCTCGTTCAACCCCGTCCGATTATCGAGCTGACAACGGAGATCCCAATACCTTTTCGTCATCAACGTTAATTAAAAAAAAGGAATCGAAGAATATTTGGGGTGAAAATAAACCCGCGATTGATAATTTATACCCCCTTGATCTTCCAACCTCGGAGCACATCGCTTCAAACCTTGACAAAAGAAGGGAATACGAAATCGAAAGAGCTTCGGAAGGGCTTTGGGCCTCTCGTTCAACCCCATTCGATTTTCGAGTTAATAAAGAAAGCCTGGACGCCTCTCCTCCAACATTAATGAAAAGAAAAGAATTGAAGAAGGCGCGTCATAATAAACCTGCAGTGGGCGATATAGGCCACGTCGATCTCAAGACTCCTCATCACGCGCCATTCATAAATGTTCACCCTCCATCGGATGAAGAGTTTTTTGAACCAAGTTCGATCGGACCATCCGAAGCAAAGCCTAAAAAGAAGCAGCGGAATAAAAAACTCGATGGGCGTCGAAAATACAGTGGGGATGAGTGTCGAGAATATTACAATATCGACGAGGTAATGAAAACGAGCGGGGAATTTGTCGCTACTCCCGTGAACTTTCCTAATCGGAAACCTAAACCTCGCTCCGATTTGGGTAGAAACGAAGAAAAAACGCAAAGTGAAGAAATTTACGATTACCGAGCCGAGTATCCTAGCGTGTCTTCGATCATGAGAGATCACGACGAAATTTACGGTCACGGCGACCCTCAAGAAGAGAAGATGCTCGCAGATTTGATCTTGGAAAAAGCGAGAATAACTTAAACTACAAATTTTTTTTTTTTGTTTATATAAACATTTTTATTTTATCTATCTATATCCCATTATTTATGTTGAGTAAAAAAATATCTCTATCGTTATTTGTTTTTACCCAAAATTCTGACACTTTTTTTACGTAAAAATTGTTTATTTTTTTACAAACAATTTTCACGTGAGTTTCGTGTGGAAATATACGCTTATTGATTCATAAGGTAAAACCAACGTGAGATATCGTTTATTATATTTTGATACTTTTTTCGATGTAAAAATTATTTTCTTTTGAGACCAAAAATAAAACTCACGTAAGTTTACCGTTGAATCTAAACAATAAAATCTTTGCGCGAGATTTTCGCTATGGAACATTGAAATTTAACTCACGCAATTTTACGAAATTTTGATACCTTTTTGACGTTAAAATTGGTTTATTGATTATAAACATAATTTCCACGTAGGTTTTGTGCGGAAACTATATACTAATATTTACGTGAAGTTTCGGTTACATAACATTGAAACTTAATTTTCGTGAGTTTTTTGTATTAACGAAAAGAATCTTTAACTCACGCAGATATAGGCTAAATGATCCATAGGATAAACCTTTCGCGAGATATCTTATGAAATTTTTATATACTTTTTTCGACATCAAAATTGGTTTATCGGTTATAAACATAATTTCCCCGTAGTTTTCGTTCGGAAACTACATACCAATATTTACGTGAGTTTTCGGTTATATAACATTGAAACTTAATTTACGTGGGTTTTTGTATTTACAAAAAGAATCTTTACCTCACGCAGATATAGGCTAAATGCTCCATAGTATTAACCTTACGCGAGATATCATTTATGAAATTTTGATACTTTTTCAACGTTAGAATTGGTTTATTGATTATAAACATAATTCCCACGTAGGTTTCGTGCAGAAACTATACAACAAAAAGAATCCTTAACTCACGTAGATATAGGCTAAATGTTCCATAGTATAAAACCTTACGCGAGATATCAACTATGAAATTTTGATACTTTTTTGACGTTAGAATCGGTTTATTGAATTTAAACATAATTCCCACGTCGGTTTCGTGCGGAAACTATATAACAAAAAGAATTCTTAACTCACGTAGATATATGCTAAATGATCCATAGTATAAACATTACGCGAGATATCATTTATGAAATGTTGATACTTTTTTGACGTTAAAATTGGTTTATTTTCGTGCAAATATGAATCCCACGTGGGTTTCCTGCTGAAAATTATATAACAATATTTACGTGTGATTTTGGATACATGACTTTGAAACTTAATTTACGTGAGATTTTGTGTTTACAAAAAGAAACCTTAATCACGTAGATATACGTTAAATCCTCCATAAAATAAATCTTACGCGGGATATCTTTCATGAAGGTTTGATACTTTTTTGACGTTAAAATTGGTTTATTGGTTACAAACATAATTCCCACGTGGATTTCGTGTGTAAACTATATAACAATATCCACGTGAGATTTTGGTTACGTAATTTTGAAATTTACTTTACGTGAGATTTTTGTATTTACAAAAAGAACTTTTACCTCACGTAGATATACGCTTAATTCTTTATAGGATAAACCTCGCGCAAGATATCTTTTATAAAATTTTGATACTTTTTTGACGTTAAAATTGGTTTATTTTTTGCAAATATAAATCCCACGTGGGTTTCGTGCGGAAAACTATATAACAATATTTACGTGTGATTTTGGATACATAACTTTGAAACTTAATTTACGTGAAGTTTTTGTGCTTACAAAAAGAATCCTTATCCACGTAGATATACGCTAAATTCTCCATAAAATAAATCTTACGCGAGATATCTTTTAACAAGGTTAGATACTTTTTTGACGTTGAAATTGGTTTATGGGGTATAAACATAATTTCCACGTGGGTTTCGTGCGGAATCTATATAACAATATTCACGTGAGATTTTGGTTACGTAACTTTGAAACTTACTTTACGTGAGATTTTTGTATTTACAAAAAGAACTTTTACCGTACGTAGAAATACGCTTAATTCTTCATAGGATAAACCTCGCGCGAGATATCTTCTATGAAATTTTGATAATTTTTTGACGTTAAAATTGGTTTATTGGTTATAAACATAAATCCCACGTAGGTTTCGTGTGGAAACTATATAACAATATTCACGTGAGATTTTGGTTAAGTAACTTTGAAATTTACTTTACGTGAGATTTTTGTATTTACAAAAAGAACTTTTACCTCACGTGGATATACGCTTAATTCTTCATAGGATAAACCTCGCGCGAGATATCTTTTATTAAATTTTGATACCTTTTTGACGTTAAAATTGGTTTATTTTTTGCAAATATAAATCCCACGTGGGTTTCGTGCGGGAAACTATATAACAATATTTACGTGTGATTTTGGATACATAACTTTGAAATTTAATTTACGTGAAGTTTTTGTGCTTACAAAAAGAATCCTTATCCACGTAGATATACGCTAAATTCTCCATAAAATAAATCTTACGCGAGATATCATTTATAAAGGTGTTTGATACTTTTTTGACGTTGAAATTGGTTTATTGGGTATAAACATAATTCTCACGTGGGTTTCGCGCGGAAACTATATATAACAAAATTCACGTGAAATTTGGTTACATGACTTCGAAATTTACTTTACGTGAGATTTTTGTATTTACAAAAAGAATCTTTAACTCATGTAGATATAAGCTTAATTCTTCATAGGATAAACCTCGCGCGAGATATCTGTTTTGAAATATTGATACTTTTTTGACGTTAAAATTCATTTATTTTTCTGCAAATATAAATCCCATGTGGGTTTTGTGCTGAAAACTATATAACCATATTTACGTGTGATTTTGGATGCATAACTTTGAAATTTAATTTACGTGAGGTATTTGCAAAAAGAATACTTAACCAACGTAGATATACGCTAAATCCTGCATAGAATAAATCTTACGCGAAATATCTTTTATGAAGGTTTGATACTTTTTTGACGTCGAAATTGGTTTATTTATTGCAAACATAATTCCCACGTAGGTTTCGTGCGGAAAACTATATAACGATTTTCACGTGAGATTTTGGATGCGTATCACAGAAACTTAATTTACGTGAGATATAAGCTTAATGTTCCGTAGGAAAAACCTTACGCGAGGTATCTTTTATGAAATTTTGATGATACTTTTTTGACGTTAAAACTGGTTTATTGATCGCAAACACATTTCCTGCGTAGGTATCGTGCAGAAGTTGTAAGCAATATTTTTACGCGAGATTTTGGTTACATAACTTTGAAACCTAATCAACGTGAGATTTTTATATATAGGATAAACCTAAGGTGAAATATCGTTTAACAAACTAGATACCTTTTTTGACGTACAAAATCGTCTTATTGGTCGCGAGAAACTGCATAAGAAAGAATATCTACGTGAGATTTTCACTACGGAGTTTGGAAACCTAATACGAGTAAGATTTTTGTATTACAAAAAAAATAATTATCTCACGTAGATATAGGTTTAATGCTTAGGTTAGGTTAGGTTAGGTTAGGTTAATCTTACGCGAGATATCGTTTACAAAATTTTGATTTTCATTTGACGTGAAAATTTGATTTTATTATTCGCAAACAGTTTTCACGCGGGTTTCGTGCGTGTGATTTTCTTTATTTTAGTTCGAAACCTAACCTACGTGAGGTATTTCTTCTTTTTCGTACTATAATATCAAGAACGAGTCTAATAGCACGTCACCCACGAGCGTAGGACGCGTTTCTAGTATCCGCGGGAGGCAAAAACGTACTGTACGACCAATTTTTAAGGGCTATAAAGTTAACCTACGTTTTTAAAATTTTGCGTATTTTTTGTGTGTTTTTTTTCTAATTGGAACAAAAAGCTACGTGTTTTTTGGGCACTTTTTGCGTATAAAATGTCGTTTCGTATAGTTACAGTTATGACGAAAAACAGTTTTTTTACGCAAAAATGTAGAAAAAGAGTTAAAAAGCATGCGAAAAAGAGTTAAAAACCAATTTTGCGTAGAAAAAAACGTCAGTGGAACTTAGGTTAGGTTAGGGTTAGGTTAGGTTAGTTTAGGTTAGGTTAGGTTAGGTTAGGTTTAGGTTTAGGTTAGGTAGGTTAGGTTAAGGTTAGGTTAGGTTAGGTTAGGTTAGTTTAGGTTAGGTAGGTAGGTAGGTAGGTTAGGTTAGGTTAGGTTTTAAGGTTAGGTTAGGTTTAGGTTCGGTTAGGTTAGGTTAAGGTTCGGTTAGGTTAGGTTAGGTTCAGGTTAGGTTACGGTTAGGTTAGGTTAGGTTAGGTTAGGTTGGTAGGTTAGGTTAGGTAGGTTTAGTTAGGTGGTTAGGTTAGGTTAGGTTAGGTTAGGTTAGGTTAGGTTAGGTTAGGTTAGGTTAGGTTAGGTTAGGTTAGGTTAGGTTAGGTTAGGTTAGGTTAGGTTAGGTTAGGTTAGTTAGGTTAGGTTTAGGTAGGGTTAGGTTAGGTTAGGTTAGGTTAGGTTAGGTTAGGTTAGGTTAGGTTAGGTTAGGTTAGGTTAGGTTTGGTTAGGTTTAGGTTAGGTTAGGTTAGGTTAGGTTAGGTTAGGTTAGGTTAGGTTAGGTTAGTTAGGTTAGGTTAGGTTTAGGTTAGGTTAGGTTAGGTTAGGTTTTAGGTTAGGTTAGGTGGTTAGGTTTAGGTTAGGTTAGGTTAGTTTAGGTTAGGTTAGGTTAAGGTTAGGTTAGGTTAGGTTAAGTTTAGGTTAGGTTAGGTTAAGTTAAGGTTTAGGTTAGGTTAGGTTAGGTTAGGTTTAAGGTTAGGTTAGGTTAGGCTTAGGTTTTGGTTAGGTTGGTTAGGTTAGGTTAGGTTAGGTAGGTAGGTTCGGTTAGGTTAGGTTAGGTTAAGGTTGGTAGGTTAGGTTAGGTTAGGTTTAGGCTTAGGTTAGGTTAGGTTGGTTGGTTAGGTTTAGGTTAGGTTAGGTTAGGGTTAGGTTAGGTTTTGGTTGGGTTTTGGTTAGGTTAGGTTAGTTCGGTGAGGTTAGGTTTAGGTTGGTTAGGTTAAGGTTTAGGTTAGTTAGGTTAGGTTAGCGTTGTTAGGTTAGGTTAGGTAGGTTAGGTTAGGTTGGTTAGGTTAGTTGGTTAGGTTAGGTTAGGTTAGGTTAGGTTAGGTTAGGTTTAGGTTAGGTTAGGTTTTTAGGTTAGGTTAGGTTAGGTTAGGCTTAGGTTAGGTTAGGGTTGGTTTTAGGTTAGTGTTAGGTTAGGTTAGGCGTTAGGTTAGGTTAGGTTAGTTAGGTTAGGTTTTAGGTTAGGTTAGTTAGGTTAGGTTAGGAAGTTCACCTGACTAAAATCTACGAAAAACACTCTTTTTACACGCAAACGGAACAAATCCTACGTAATATTTTGACTGGTTCGGTTAAAACGTATAGTTTGTGTTTTTCTTCGAATTCACCAAAATTCACGAGCGATAATTTATACGTAGGTTTTGTGTTTTTTGTCTTTCGACATTTTTTATACGCGTGCTAAACCGAATCTCACGTGAAAATTTCATTAATCTATGCCAACGTATAGTTTTCCTTAAAAAGGTCACTTTTCTTACGATAAAAAATAAAATTCGTATAAATTTCCTATTTTTCGTATGAAATTCGCGGTTTTGTTAAAAAGGAAACGATTCTCACGCGCATTTAAACGAACCCCACGTGAAAATTATTTACGGAAAAACGATAACCTCACGTGAGAATTTCCATTGAGTGTTTGGTTGATTTTTATACGCCAAAAAAGGAAAACCTCACGTGAAAATTTCATTAATCTATGCCAACGTATAGTTTTCCTTAAAAAAGTCACTTTTATTACGATAAAAAAGAAAATTCGTGTATTTTTCCTTTTTTTCGTAGGAAAGTCGCAGTTTTGTTAAAAACGAAACGATTATTCTCACGCGCATTTAAACAAACCCCACGTGAAAATTATTTGCGGAAAAACGAAAACCTCGCGTGAGATTTTCCATTGAGTATTTGGTTGATTTTTATACACCAAAAAAGGAAAACCTCACGTGAAAATTTCCTTAATCTATGCCAACGTATAGTTTTCCTTAAAAAAGGTCACTTTTCTTACGTTAAAAAATTAAATTCGTGTAATTTTCCTATTTTTCGTAGGAAATTCGCAGTTTTGTTAAAAACGAAACGATTCTCACGAGCATTTAAACGAACCCCACGTGGAAATTATTTGCGGAAAAACGAAAACCTCGCGTGAGATTTTCCATTGAGTCCTCGGAGAATTTTTATACGCCAAAGAATTAAAACCTCGCGTGGAAATTTCATTAATTTACTTCAACGTATAGTTTTCCTTAAAAAAAAACACTTTTTCTACGATAAAATATAAAATTCGTGTAAAATTCCTATTTTTCGTGCGAAACTCGCGGTTTTGTTAAAAATTAAAGAAACGATTCTCGCGCGCATTAAAACAAACCCCACGTGGAAATTATTTGCGAAAAAACGAAAACCTCGCGTGAGATTTTCCATCGAGTCCTCGGAGAATTTTTATACGCTAAAGAATTAAAACCTCGCATGGTCATTAATTTACCTTAACGTATAGTTTTCCTTAAAAAAAACACTTTTTTACGATAAAATATAAAATTCGGGTAAAATTCCTATATTTCGTACGAAACTCGAGGTTTTCTTAAAAAATAAAGAAACAATTCTCGCGCGCCTTAAACCAAATCTCGCGTGGAATATTTGCTAAAAAAACGAAAACCTCGCGTGAGATTTCCAATCGAGTCCTCGGTGGATTTTTAAACGCCAAAAAAGGAAACCCTCGCGAGGAATATTCCATAATTTACCTCATCGTATAGTTTTCCTTAAAAAAGAACACTTTTTTTACAGTGAAATAAAATAAAATTCGTATAAAAGTCCAATTTTTTCGTACGAAACTCTCAGTTTTGTTAAAAAAAAAAGAAATGATTCTAGCACACCTTAAAACAAACCACGCGTGGAGATTATTTGCGAAAAAAAAGGAAAACCTCGCGTGAGATTTTCCATCGAGTCCTCGGTGAATTTTTATACACTAAAAATATTAAAACCGCGTGGAAATTTCATTGATTTACCTCAACGTATAGTTTACCTTTAAAAAATCACTTTTTCTACGACAAAATATAAAAATCGTGTAAAATTCCTATTTTTCGTACGAAACTCTCGATTTTGTTAAAAAAAAAAGAAACGATTTTCGCGCACCTTAAAATAAACCACGCGTGGAGATTATTTGCGAAAAAACGAAAATCTCGCGTTTGATTTTCCATCGATTCCTTGGTGGATTGTTATGCGCCAAAAATGGAAAACCTTGCGTGGGAATTTCACCGGTTAAATGATGCTTTAATAATGCCTTTTTTCACGCCCCAATAAAAAAATCACGTGATATTCAAGTAAAACGTGCGGGTTTATGTTAAAAAGAAAACAAATCTCACGGATATTAAAACAAAACTCACGTGAAAATATGCATGTAAATCTCGATATGCTTTTTTAAGTAATTGAATCAAATAAAGACATCAAAAAATACTTCACGGTTCGAATAGGTAGAAAATTCCTCATCTATATTTTTTTTTACGGAGTCTTTTTCTTGTTAAATTATTGAGAAGTACTCCACCTCCGTGGAAATAAGAGTATACGCTTCTGCAAACTTCTCTCCTTTCAATTTCTTTAGTGGTGTTCGAGCCAAAGGTTGATGGAAGGAACAATATTAATAATATAATCGATAGGTTCGTCATTTTTTGTGGAATTAACTAACTAATTATTGTTGGGTCGTAATTGCAGGTGATCGAGGAATGGAAGAAAAGGTCGGAAGGTTTCGCCTTTATAAAGAAAAATTAGTCGGTACGCTATTCTTTTTTATTAAAAAAATTTATTTATTAAAAAACATTTTTTTATTTAATATTTTTATAAAGTTTTTAATTTTAAATCCAGTTTTATATCACAAAATTCCTTTTTCGTAAAGAATTTATTGAAATTGTTCGCGGGATTTGGTTTAAGTTCGGTCGAGCAAAATTCTTCAACCAATTTCAAGAGCGGTTTTGGATTACGTTGAAAAACTTTGGTGGATAATAATAAATAATAGCTCTTCAGTAACGTCGTATTTCGATGCATTTTTTTAAGAGTTCGGAGCATGAAGACAAATGGTGGGGAATTCTCGCCGAAGTAGAGACCCCCTCAAAAAAACACTCGCGTAAGGAACGAAAAATTTATTTTGCACCATCTCCCGAGAAGTAAAAAGTAACGTTATTTCATGCTTTCGCTTCGCTCGAGATTCGTATATGTAACAAAAAATATTAATTTATTTAATTTTGTTTAATTTTATTATTCTTTTTTTAATTCAGTCTCCCATAAAATACAATTTTTTTCGTTAAATCATTTTTTGGGGTGACTAAATAAAAAAAATAAAAAAATTGTAGTAAATTATTATTTTTCGGTAAATATACGAATCTCGCGCGAAGCGTCACACACGAATGAAATACCAGAAGGCGGAAAAATATTTGGAGACAAATACAAACCTAATCCCAACGACCTAGCTAAATCCAAATACAACGGTCTTAGAATTAGAGGGAGGTGCGTAGACATCTGCGTCATCGTGAGCGGGAAGGAAGGAAAATCGCCGTCTAATTGTTTTCTGTATAACAACCCAATCCAAGAAAATGTTATTAAAAATATGTAGATATAAATAACGATTGGTTTAACTTTTGGTTTTGAATCTTGCTATATAATAGTTGTTTATATAAATATGGTGTTAAATAACAAAAATAAAAGATTTGTATAAAAGCGTCTTCCCTTTTATTTTCCTCTAAGCTATAAAAAAAACTCTAAGAACTCTTTAAGTGTATCGACCGCGATTTATTTTTAGAAAATACGAGGATAGGCCCGAAAAAATTTAAAAAGGATTTTGAGTTTTCGAATTTTGATATGAGAGATAAAAAGAAAACAATTTAATGATGATCTTTAATAACGAAACATTATACGTAACTCGATTGAAATTGGACGTTTATTCGTATTTTCCTAGATCCATACCAATATAATAACCTGAGTTAGTGGAGGGCACGCGCAAACCTGCGTCTTTGCGGATGAGAATAAAGCCAAATTGCCATTTTATAGTTTACTTCATAACAACACCTCCGAGAAATTGTTATTAAAAGGGTTTGTAAAAAACCAAGTGATAAAATTTCGTTCTGATAATATTTAAAATTAAAAAATGAAATTTTTAATTTTAAGCTAAATATTATATATTGAAATGTGTTAAAAATAATAAAAAAATTGTATAAAAAGAGCTCTCCTCTTTTATTTTTACTTAGACCTAATTAATACAGATCGGTCGCGAGGTTTATTATTCTCATGCTAAAAAATGAAGAGATCAGTAGGAATTTCTTTAATAGTATTTTCAGTATTATCGTGTATTGGGTCGATTTCTGTGAAGAACACCGCTTCGAAATATAAAAATATAAAAGATGAACTTTGCATTCGATCCTTCGTTTCGTTCGACTTTTTCCTTCCCGTAATTAACTCGACGGGAGGGGAAATTAGAGTTTCTAAACCAACATTCGATATATGCAAAAACGCCTCCCCGAACGTTACGATAAATGTTATGAAGAAAGAAGAGCAAACACTTAAAGTAAGAAAAGCATTCGATATCGATGAAATATCGACCTTTTATCAGCATAAGATCATTTACGAAATATATCCCGTAGCCGCATCACGAACGATGCAACAGGTTATGCACGTGGTTTTGAAAAAGTGTGACCCCGAAAATACAGACGATTGTGAATTTGTAAATGACCATAAAGCTGAATTGGTGCCAGACTCGTCAGTAGGATTAAAAATTATCGGATCTTGCGTAAAAATGTGCATTGATGTCGACACGGATGAATCAAAAGATTTAGCAAATTGCTTCATGTTCGGCGAGTCCCTTTTCGCGTTTTTGAAAAATTTCAGAGGATACAATAAATTCAACGGTTCAGAAAATATCCCGTCTTTGGAAAATGTTCTCAGAGAATTAAACACTTTTCTCAATAAAGATTTCGTAAATTTTTTAGTAGTTATTGCGGCGAATAACTTATTCGTTAGTGCAATCGCATACGCACTTCTTTCCTACGTCTTGTTTCGAATGTTCTCGAAATTACTAGAAAAGAGAAGTAAATCGGAAAACGAAATTTGCAAAATCTGTAGTGCCAGAAGCCAGACAAAAATGAAACACACGTATAGCATTCCCTTAACTTCTTCGCGTCCTTATTTCGACGGGCGAGCCGACGGATCCTTCCCTTCCTCTGATGCTATTTACGCCGCCGTCGACAGAAAAAGGATACGGGAACCTTTTTTCGGAATAGAAGGAAGAGAGAAAGAAGAAGAAATGGCTATGACGCTTAGCGCGTACACCAATCGCGATACGAAGAATACGATCGAAAATCACTATTTAGATATGAATAAGTGTGGTTCCCTGAAAATAACGACGTTGTCGAATATTCAGGCCGCGACTGCGATGGCGAAGACGACTGGGCCACCTCTTCCTCCACCGAATCGTCCTCCTCAGCTTCAAAATATTTCCGAAGACGTTCAATCTACGCGCGTTTTCCCATCGGAAAATGACAGCGATTATTCCGAGATATGTTTAGACGTAGGAAGAGAGTTCAACGACGACAACCACGGATCGGATGATAATCTATCTACGGCTTCCACTTCTTTCGAGTACGAAAGCCAGATCGATAATACTTCGAACACGTTAAATTCGGCGTACCAAGCGTCGACGACCTCCGTTGGCAGATCTATCGGTCTCAGAACAGTCGAGGGAGAACGGAAAGAAAGTTAAAAATGTATTCATATTTTTTATTAAATATTGCGTTTTAATTTATATTGTTTTATAAACTGTTTTATGTACTTATTTTCGTATACTGTATAAATAAAAAATTAAAATATGTAAATTTTTTAATACAAACACCTATATATATACGCGCGTATTAGATCAAACTTCATTCTCGACCTCTTTCCTCGAGTGCGAAAAGGCTGTTTGTTTAAAGGCTAGCCTAAGGATTGAAAAAAACACCGATTAAATATGAAGTATTCGGAATTATTTTTAACCGTGCTTATAAATTTTGCCGTGCTCCTTCATCGAGCGACGCCCGACGACTCGGAACGTCATTGCAGAAATGTAGGAGGAAAGCGACACGACGAATTTTTCAACTTGCAAGATAAAACGAGAGGTTCGTTTTCCATCGAAGAGCAAAGCGTGGATCGGGAATGCGAGAAGCCGATCGAAAACTTTTTTGAAATACATCGCTTAACGACGCCGAGCAATTTGGAATCTTGCCCAAAAAACGGAGAATTTTTCCGAGTTAATGATATTACGCACAAATTCATCCGAGTCCAGTTTCAACAAAATATAAAGCTGAAATACGCGGTGAACGACGACTACCGTCGCAAATTTAGGTTCAACGTGATTTCCAAGGATGGTGAAATTTATTCTTTCTCGCAACCGATCGACGAGAATTCGACGTTTTGCGGCGTTTATTTTTCGCTCGAATGCGCCAGAATATGCGAGATCGTTAACGAGGAGGACGACGACGCTTTCTCGGATTGTTCTTGGTTTACGCCTTTAGAGTATATAGAAGGCGTTGATATGGCGGAAGACAAAATCAAATACCTTTGGAAGAAAAACGCGATGTTTAAAACGACGATTAAATTTTCCGCGCAAGCGACAATTTTTGTTTTAGTCGTGGTTTTTATTACAAAATGCTTTAAACTATTAATAGCCAATCTACGCTATATATTCAAACCAGAACTATCATCGGAATACGCTAATGCCCCGCTACCGCAAGCCAGACCCGTTGTCGCCGTCACCCCCACTGCTAGATCTACCGAAGAAGAGCCCCAAGGTCGAGGAAACGACAGCAACTACGATAATAACGATAATTACGAGGCCAATATTACTGGAATTCAATCGAATGGGCGAATTCGAAACCGGACCGTAACAATAATTTTAGAAAACATTTAAAAAATAATAGTTCTTCATATTTTCAAAAAAAATTATTTTTTGATTCTGTATTTCCTTTGTTAACTATAAGCTATTTATTAGCACTGCATGAATAAAACATTTTTAAAAAATAATCTTTATTTTTTAATAAATACCTATATAACAATTTACTCGACACACCAATTTCAAATACAAAGAAAAACTCTATCGCGATACACTGACGGAAAACCGGAGGACGTTTCGCTTTCAGCATGAAGATCTACAGTTTATTTTTGTTCCTACTACCACTCGTCGTTAACCTCACTCGAGCAACGCTCTCGAAACAACGCTGCAAAGATATAGAGGAGAGAGAGGATACCAATTTTTCGACTCGTCGACTGGCTCGTTTTCCGTCAAGAGGCTAAATACAGACGTCGGTGGTGAAAAATTAATAGGAAGTTTTATTAGAATACATCCTCTAAGCGCACCGATGGATTTAAAAACCTGCCCTCATCCTGGACAAACAGTCAAATTGGACGAGGAAAACCGCTACGAATTTAACGAAATCCTCTTCGATGACTCTGTAGAGGTGAAATACGAGCTGAACGAAGAACGCAAATTCGTATACAGAGCTTTTTTTGGCGATTCGAGATACAAAAATTTCACAGTTCCTATTAGTAAGAATTCGAATTATTGCGGCTTATATATTTCCACCCAGAACGTGAGAATATGCGATCTACTCGATGATGGCGCTCATCTATTTAGATATACTTTTTTTTTTCTTTTAACTTTACCTCAATTAATATTCCTGGGACAAATGATTTATCTTCTTTGGTTCAGTTATCGTTATAAGATCGTTCTTCATCCTCTTGATGATCGTTTCCATATTCGTATCGCACCTAAAAAACGCGATGTCAAAACGATCTCCCCATCGGATATATTGCCGCCTCCGTACGAGCTACCACCATCTTACGCTCAAGCGATGAATTCCGTTAATCTTCCTATATCTGATGGTCGAAATATCGAATCGTCTCCCCCATCTGATGATCTATCGCCGCCAGCTTACGCGTTAGTGACGAATTGCGATAATCTTCCTTTGACCGAAGGTCGGAATATCGATTCGCTTACCCCATCGGACGATCTACCGCCGCCAGCATACGCGCTGGTGCTGAAACCACCGAGTAACAACGGAGAAAAGGAAAATTCCCTCGGGTCTGAGAAAATAACAACAACAACAACAACAACAACAACAACAACAACAGCAACAACAACGCAAACGCCACCGACACAACCATTTAACCAGAAATAAGCTGAAGCTCCATAATCGAAAACGAAGGTAGATCTCTGCGAGAACTCTTCTTCCTACCCCTTTCCGATTTTAATAAATTCATAAAAAGAAGTAAAAATGTCAATCGATTGTCGATATTGTTAGTCATCGACCTACAATTTTATTTACTTGTTCCACCACGTTTAAAAATATCATCAATTAATATATTTTCTTTTCTTAATATTTTTATTTTGTTTAATAATCTGCATGCCATTGTTAAAAAATTTATTACTTAAATAAAAACCTTTATCGATTCTTATACTATATATATAACCCCACCTCTTCCCGAAGCGCAAATCAGCTCGAACGCCGTGGCGTGGTTCATTCACCGACAAGCGGAGGAAGAAACAGTCTCATCAGCATGAAGCGCCCGAAGCTATTTTGGAACCTGCTTTTCGTCTTAATAATAATAATTAATCGAGCCACGCCCTACCCGGATCGTTGCAGAAATGTAAGGAAGAGAGGATACGAATTTTTCAATTTGGAAAATAAAACGAGAGGTTCGTTTTACGTTAAAAGGCTTCGTGATGCTAAGGGTTGCGAAAACGCAACGGAAAATTATTTAAAAATCCATCATTTGAGCTCGCCGATGCATATAGAAACCTGTCCAAAAAATGGTGAAAAACTCGATTTTGATGAAAAAAAATTAAATTTCTTTAGAATCGATTTCGTTAAAAATGTGAGGCTAAGATACTCGATACAGGAGCACCACAAATTTATATTTAAGGCCGTTTATAACAATACGGATATAGTTAATTTTTCTCGAAGACTCTCTGTTAATTCCAAGTTTTGCGGAATCTACCTTTCCCTGGAGTGCGTCAGTATGTGCGAAACGATCGGTGAACCCTCCTGGTCTTCGTTTTGGAATATTGGAGAATTTTTCAATACCGCGATCGAAAATCTCGATTATTTCTGGAATAAAAACGGGTGGTATAAAGCCATGATCGTTTCAATTCCGATTCTGGTCATTCTCGCTATAGCGATGATTTTGAACGAAATACGCAAAATCATCATTAAGAGCCGATGCGCTAAAATAACTAAAAAAAAGAAAAATAAAGAAAGATTTAACAGCCTAGATGAAATCAAGAAGATGATTGAAAAAACCCGCGATGATGATGATGACGATGAAAATAATTCATTCGCGAAAAACGAAGAGAAAGAAAATAAATTAACGCGAGATTCAGGACTTACGTTTACGATACAAGTTAACAAGGAAAGGAGCGATAATAAAAACGATACTAAGAATTTACGTTTCAGCGATGATTATCGCATAAGTGATCCCTTCGAGTTTAAGTATCCGTTTCACACTTCCTCTTTAAAGAGATATCGGGAACCTTTCTCAACGTCGACTCTTAGAAGCTACCCGACGGGGAAAGATAACAACAGCCTACCGACCTTTATGAGATCTCCTTCTCCACCATCAACAACCCCAATCAACTCTTCGCCCCCACCGATGCCTCTCCTCTTCGAAGACTCTTTCCCGTCGTATCCATCTTTGAAAAGACAAAAACCCGCCGCCGAGAGAATTTATTCAACATCCACCGGTTCTTTTACCGGTCATACACTTCCACCACCACTAGCATCGTCACAAATTCCGCCGCCTCCACCGCTTCCTTCTCTTCTCGCTACCCCTTTTAGTAGAACGAGATTCCCGCATGAAACGAAGCTATAACGCTTATGTAAATGCAAACTCTACACGATAGATTAATAAAAATAAAAATCTATCTTACTTTTTATTACTATTTTTCTTACGTATTCCTATCGAAGAATTATTTTTTTTTCTAGTGCACTCCCTGTCACGTACAAAGTTGAAAAAGCGAAATAGTGAGTGGTGTGTTTGTTCGACGTTTCCGCTGCTGCTGCTGCTGATGATGATGATGATGATGATGATGATGATGATGATGATGATCGATCTGCAATTTCAAATTTTTATTTTACGATCTCGTCAATACGAGACCCATTTTTTAATACCACACGTTGTAAGATTTTAGGAAAAATATCATACACCATTTTAGTTTTAAAAATTTATCTATTGCATTATGCTACTCGAGAGGAAACAACCCACTTCTCCTTTGCTCGTGACTGTATCCAAATAATGGTAAACTTTTGATTTTAGCTTTAGTAAAGAAATATCGATCTGGGCGAAGATGTGCAGCGATTTAGTCGTGCCGGATCTTAAAAGAATATGCGCAGAAGGAAACAGTCGAGTTAACTTCCAGAAGATGCTCGGGGATACTTCACAATATATTTATGACACTTCGGCGGTTGAAATTTATTTGCAGACAATTACAATCGTTTTGAAGGGAGGAACGGACGATACCGTAAAATCCGTAAAACTGCCGATTCTTCGCTATTCTGGGTTCGAAAAGTCGGCTTACATTTTAGTCTTTGAGCGCCTAAAAAACGCATACCCGAATTTGAAATCAATTACGTTAATCATCGAAGAATATCAATATCCAAACCTGGTTTTTTGCGTTTCTATCAACGTTTATTTACCAAAAATAGAGCACTTGGAAATTCTTAAAGAAAACGTAATAGAGTATAGTGGTCAAAGCGAGTTTTATCCCGTCATCCGAAGCTCGATGGACATGAAGAGTATCGCTGCCCGCTTTCCTAACGTCAAAAAACTGGATTTGGAGGGATTGAACGTGATGTTTGAAAAGTCGAGGAAGTGTTTGACATCCCCACAGCTCCACAACGATTTCTCGAAGGTAAAAGATCTGACAATACGGTTCACTAATAGGAAATCCACCGAAAATATTTTAGAAATAACTCCCAATCTGGAAATTCTCCGATTAACATTTTTTGACGACGCCGAATTTTATATTCTAGGCAGCAAGAATTTAAGTTTCATCAAATCGTTGGAGATAAAACATTTGATAATCTCCGAGATTCATCGAGACCCTCCGTCCACCGCCGCGCTTGAGAAACACGTAATTCAAAAAATGAAGAACGTATTTCAAGAAAGCACGAAAGATTTCGACCGGACAGCGATTTCCTTTTTTAAAAATCTTCAAACCCTTTCGTTGGTGGCTCGAAAACTTCGAAAAGAGGAGAAGCTTAAATTATCTTTCACGAGGCTATCTCGAAACGGAAGAGGAATGACAAAAGAAGGAAAAGAAGATGGTGATGATGATGGAAGCGTGGTCGTTTTTAATTTTGACGACCTAACGCTTCGACGCGAGAAGGTCGGACCGAGCGAGATCATAGACGATATCGTAGGACTTTCGAAAAACAAGAAAGGTTTCAAATTTGAAGTGAGTTGTTTTGACTGCAAAATGATGGATTCTATTCTCAGTTTTTTTCATCACTGGAATTGGTTGAAAGGAAATTGAATTTGTACTGATAAAGGAAATTAGAAACTAACTAATCATATTATTTATTTAAAAAAAACCTGGTAGGGTTTTCGGTAACGGGGGTCACTATAATTTTATCATCATCGCCAAAAGTGCCCAGAGATGCGCCCCTCAAGACACGGGTTTTTCTCGGGCGAGCGAAGCGAGCCTTATGCACGTGCGTAGCACGTGCTCAGGGGCAAGCCTTGCTCCGTAAGGAGCAAGCCTCGGCTTGTCAACCTTGAAATTTCTTTCAACCAAAAAAAATTCGCGATTTTGCCTCAATTACCTTCTGGTAATAGAATATTTTGTTGTGTTTCTTTTTTTATCCTTCCGTTAATAAAATATTTTTCTTTGTACTCGCTCTTTATCCTTAGAAAAAAAAGAAACGTGGAAAAAATTACGATAAAATGACCTCAATCTAGGGAAATTGCGAAGCCGGTACTTTATAAAAAATTTTGAAATTATTAATATAATAATTAGTAATAAAGTGAAATAAAATTTATTTTGTGACAATAAATATATTTTTGATATATTAACTAATTAATTTTTATTCCGAAATACTCATGCGTTATTATACTTCGCTTATAAAATTCGGCTCAGTGTTGTGAGAACTTCAAATCCTTGAGCGATAGCTACCGGAAAGGAATTAACGTCTTCCTATTTTGTTCGTAGAGAGTTGTTCGTGGAACGCGAGAGCTTTTACCATCTTCAGTAACAACCGTCAACGGCTAGCGGAAGGGTAATCGGACGACTTTTAAAATTGTTTTTAAAATCATCGTTCGGACAAATAGCACTATCGTAAAAAAAATGTCTTTGGTTACAATGCCAGATGACGTGATACATAAAATTTACGAATACCTAAATTTTGAAGACGTGTTCAATGTTTCGACCGCCATGCGCCCAAAACGCATCGAGAGCTACTATATGCAAAAGGCGTTTCTCATCAATGGAAACTTTCTCGACCTGGATAAGTTTTTAACGCTACGCGAAATACAAAATGATCCTTCATCTCTCGTAACCTCGCTTGAAAATTTAGTGCAAGCGCCTTATAAAAATGACAAGCTAATGACTCCTAGCGTTGTAGTTCTAACCATGGCGGAATATTTCACGATAGAAAATGGAGCTAAATGTTTGAGCGAATTAAATAGCGCGTACACGTATGTAAATACCTTAATATTAACTATAAACGATTGGACCACTTTCAACAAAACGATACACGAAATGAAACCTTTATTTAAAATAAATACGCTAAATTTAATTACAAATAGCATCCGCGAAAAGGTGAATATTGTAGACGTTGTGAAAACCTTTCCGAATTTAGTTGATTTCGAAATAAAATGTCGGTGTGGCGTTAACAACGATAATCACCAAAAGGAAGGCGTGAATAAGAAGATACACAACGAGGGATTTAAAATATTCGGGTTTAAAAAATCATCAGAGGAAAGTTCAAAATTCGATAAGCTGCTAGAACTAACGATGGATTATAATTACATCTACGATGATGATCATCATGCATTGAACGAATTATTATCATTATATGGTTCAATAGACAAAATCAGCATATGTATAAACGGCTACCACAAACCCGCAGAGATAGATATTGATTACTTAATTCGATTAATTAATGATTCCGATATTGAAACGATAATAGAAATTATTCTGAATTTTTCGATGATAGAAGGATTGTTCCCGATTTACCCATCGCTTACCAGTAATTCTTTGAAAAAAATAGAATTCCCAGACATTTCAGATTTTCCTAAAAGAGTCGTTGTTGCTGTTGACGTCGAAAACGAAGGAAGAATCATCGATTGGAAATTTCACACTTCGACGAATATTGCCCATACGCCACCATTTGCAAAATTTGTTGAGGGTTTTCAATATGAAATGTTCGAAAGGTTTTTCAATCGTGGCGACTACGAGATTGAAATCCCTATTATACACAATTTCTTTTATTATAGCATTAAGTTAGTTTTGTGGTTCTTAACCCAATATGATTTTTGGCCGGGTTTCATTCGAAATCACACAGACGTTCATCGTAGAATAATGGGCAGGTGGCGTGTTGAAACTTTTAAAAACCATTTGGCTAGGAGAATAAAAGTGGCTGACGGATTTCTCGAGTTGAAACACGAAGATGTCAACAACTTCAATACAATATTTTCAAAACTCATTCATTTTTATCCATCTTATGAACTTGGGAATGTGCTAAAGTTAAAAATAGTTTTGTATAATATTTATAGGTTGGAAGGTCTCACGTTAAACTTTGAGCTAATTACTAAGTTATTCCCAAATTTGAACAATTTAGAAATTAGGGGTACAAATTTGACATTTTTTGCCAAACCATTAACTCGGTTCTATAATCTGCGCGAAATTGAAACTGAACCTTTCAACAATTGGCATAGTATTTTAAACCACACACAAAACTTAGAAAAACTGAAGGTTTATTTAGATCCAACTGACACCGACCATTTTGATATTGTCGAAATTCTGAAAAAGTCGACATGCCCGAAAATTTTACAACTCAATTTTGATAAGTTTTTGAATGAAGAAAATTTAAAAAATAAAATATTTTTACTGGTTGAGTATGAATCTTTGAATAGAAGCAATGCACACTATGAAATAAATAATAACTTACGCGAACTATTGATAAATTCCCCAGATTTTAATGGGAAACCACTTATTCGATGGCGAATAATAATGTCAGATGAAGCGCGTCAAACAGGAAAGCGAAAGATTCCCAGCAATACAAATTTGGTCAAAGGAGAAAAAAAACAAAGAACTGACGTTCACTCAGATAATGAAAGAAATGGTAGTCAAACCTTGGCTCGCGACAGTCTTTTGAAGCACGAATTCTTGACTGAGATATCCGATAAAGCGAAAAAGAAAGAAGAAAATGAAAACGATTGGGAAAATATTATTTTTACTCGAGAATCAGAGGTTTTCGATTATCTCGAACGTTTCCACGAGTCAGAAACAAGAACATTTTGCATCAATTCCTTTAACATCGATAGTTATTCATTTATAACAAATATTGTAAAAATCGTTCTAAGGAAATTAGATATCACCATCAAAATAATAAAGGAAAATCGTCCTAAGACGTGGTATGAAAAAATAACATATGAATAATTTAAGAAAAAATATATTTATTATCAGAACAAAAATTTATATTTCGCTTTATTACTAATAATTATTTCAAAATTTTATAAAGATAGGTTTTGCTGTTATCGTACGTCCCTGTCGTGGAGCCTGCGAATATTTTTCGATCCCTCCGAAACAAATCTCACTCACCTTTTTTCGGTTTCGTTCTCACCACATTTCTCGCAACAATGTAGCTAGCTTCAACGCCGTAAAAGAATGACATATTTATCGTTGAATTCGTAAAATTTTGGTAATTTTTTCTTATTATTTTTGCTCTATTTTTATACAAGTTTATTATAGACATGTTTTAATAAAAAAATATACACTGAAATAATTACTGGTTTTTATTAAATTCCCAAATAATCATTGAAGTTAAACGAAATACAAAATCTCCTGGAAATACGCCCCGTTTCATTTGGCTTTTTTGATGTATTTTCTCTCGCTGCTGCTGCTGTTGCTGCTGCTGCCACTGTTGCCACTGCTGATGAGGATGACGACGCAAGTTATTATTAATTTTTGATTTTGAACCACCGCCCGTATTATTATTATTACTACTACTACTACTACTACTACTACTACTACTACTACTACTACTACTACTAAGAGGTTCGTCTTCCTCTCCGCCCCAGTCACTGTAGACGAGGTTCACTTTATCGTGGTACTCAAAACTCGTTAAACATTGACGAATTTCATCAACGGGGACGCTTTCTTTAATTTTCAAGAATTCCTTTTCTAACCACCTTCGGGCGTCGGGCGAATTAGCGATTTGTACTCGTAATAATACCAAAAACATGTGAGTGTCGAGCAAAAAGTCGCAGGCGTCGCGGCATTGAGGATTACCCCAGCATAGCTTAAGGATTGGCACGATCAACACCTGGCCCCTCGGTCCCACGAATAAATTACACTCGCGCACGTGCCTTCTTATCGTTTCCATCAGCGAAGCGAATAACCGAACTGGCGATATTTTGAACGATTTCAGTTTATCGCATATACCAGTCGCGCAATCCCTCTCCGATTTATCGTAAAACGCGAAGCCTTTCTTTTCTTCGCAATTTATCTTTTTGTCGATATAAGACTTCGTAAACGAAACGAGAGGGCGGTATGATGATCCCTTCGCTGAAGGAATCTCTCGCTCAATTTTGACGGTATGGGTTTGCGCGCATTGGTAGTTCGAGCAATACATTGGGAGTTCGAGCAATACATGTAGGCGGAATTAGGTTTTGTCATCTCGCACAAGGTTTTGAAAAAGGAGTACTGGCGAACGGCGAACGATAATTCCTCGGCGATCTCCGGACAACATCCTTGAAGTGTTTTCACAATCCCCCGTAGGTTTTCTTGACACCTTACCCGATCGATGAAGCTTATACGAGAGCTCTCATCCCGCTCGATTTTGCGCCTCTTATTAGACGTCGTCGTCGTCGTCGTCGTGTCGTAAAAGGAAAGCTCGCGTTTCCGAAACACCGGAAATGATTCGCAAATTGTTTCTTCTCCCCGTGGCGAGAAACGGTCGTTGACAGGCGGCGGAGGGGACGATAGTGAATGGCTTACGGCAATCTCGATTGACGTTTTGTCAGAAATGGGGATGACGATATCGTTATCCCTATCATCGCCTCCCGCTCCGCAAACTCTGTTGTTGTTGTTGTTGTTGTTGTTTTGTTGTTGTGTTGTTGGTTGTTGTTGTTGTGTTGTTGTTGTTGTTGTTGTTGTTGTTGTTGTTATTCACATCGAAGCAAATTCCGTTGAAATCTTTTTTCCCGACGCTGAGGGCTATTCTCTCTTCGATCATCGATTCAAAGGCCTCCGTGAATGCTTTCAGCCCGCTTTGAATTAAAATAAAAATGTTAACGATGGCCGACTTGTTCAAGATATTACGCCCGGATAAGGTTCCTATTCCTCGACGTTCGTCCCACATTTTCTTCGTTTGCAAGGTTCTTCTTAACCAGAAATCACTGCACGCGCCCCCGCTCCTCTCGACGTCGATCGTGTCCGCGCACAGCATATCGGCGAACCTCGACTTAACGTTTAAGGCGAGATCGGTGAAAATCTTGTACTTTCGCGGCGTCCTTTCGTTATACTCCAGCATTGCTTCGTAAATGTTGCTCATCGCGTTCGGCTTCGAGCACTTTTTGTAATAAGAGAGCTTCGAATATGGCACCTCGAATCCTAGAATCGAGCTGATAAAAATCGATACGAGCCGATTTTTATTAACGTCGAACTCGAAGCACGCTTGCGTTAAAAAGTGCAGCTGCATCGCTAGAGGGTTCGTGTCACTTTTGCAAAAAATACTCTTTAAATATATTTGGAGTAACGATTGGTAAAATTCTAGCGCAGCCAACATTTCTCCGTCTAGTTCGTCGATTTTCGTTCCGTTCTCGTCAACGACGTCATCGCCGCCGGCTAACAGATATTTCGCGTAGTTTTTATTGCGGGTTTTCAGGGTACAATTTAGAAACATGTTTAACAAATGACGTATTTCTAAACGCAAAATATATTTAGACGGTTTGGCTCTAAATTTTACCACCGTCGTCGTCTTTCCTCGGCTGCCGTTCTGGTCGTCGTCGTCGTCGTCGTCGTCAATGTCTTCTTTGACGAGGTTCGAGGTCCTCGGCATTCCTTCATCGTAAAGCGGATTTCGAATAATTTGGCAATACTGTAATGCGGTTGTTGTTGTTGTTGTTGTTGTTGTTTCCACTCCATCGTCATGGTCGTCGTCATTGTCGCACTTCCTTTTAATGGTCCTCAAAACATCGTCGACCTGAGGAGATTCGTTAAAATGACACAGGACGTAATTTTTTTTACGAAACAGAAATCCGAAGAGCACCATCCGTTCGGGGACTAGTTTCATGGCGTTGTCTTTACCCGCAAGGTAATCCGGGTCCGGCCTCACGCCCCATAATACTCTACCTATATATTTTTCGATAAAATCGCAAACGTCTTGTTCGAGTTTTATATCGACGTCGAGATATCTAGCGTCCACTCGTCGACGCTTGAAATAAGGGCTCCTGATCGTCGAAAAAGTGCTGTCGGTATCCCCGTAAATATTCTGCAGGTTATCGACCAGCGAATTAGCGGCTATTTTTATATTGGCCGTAGTCCTCCTCCCTATCCCGGTGATCAAATTGGACAAGAGTTGATTAACGCTGCTCTTCAAATTTTTGCCCGACATAATGCCGTAGGCCGAATTCATCATCAATTTGACGTTGTTTTGATCGATATTAGCCAGCTGCCTTTCGTGGGGGTAGAGGGTGTTATCTTTCATCTTCTTTTTCAGTTTCTTCCTCATTTCGCCGAGATTTAATTGAAGATCGGGCCAGCATCCGTCTTTCAAATCGGACCGACAAACCCAAAATCGGCAATAAGCCCCGCAATCCCAGCACCTGGACGAGACGCCTCGAACGAAAGCCTCAACCAGCGGGCACCCGCTTTCGTTAACGTAAAGGAAGTTCAACGCCTCCTTAATACCCGTTTTCCCCCTTTTTCCGTTCAAAGCTTCTTTCAGATTTTCTTCGAGACGCGGTAGTGACGTCGCCTCCAGCAGCTTCGAAATCAATTTTCCCAAATCGTCGGCGGATTTCACGAGGTTGCCGAACGGGTAAAATATTTCCTCGAACAATTTCTCCTTCCCTTCGTACTCGTTGACCACGAGATCGTAAAGGAGGGGGAAGTAATACTTTAATCCCGCCGGTTGCACTTGCGCGTCCTCGCGCCAGTAACCCCTTTCCTCTATCCAACTGGGAAAGGAGAGCCTCGGAAAATAATCAACCCCCAAATAGCGTCCGTTGGCCAAGTCCGCCTCACGGTTAAATTTTTCCACGATCACGCTGTAGGGGATCCAATATCTCGTAATCGACGAGCAAAATGAGGTGTGAGCTTTAAAGGCGTTCATCGCGCGCTCGTCGATATCTTCTATCCTACGAGGAGAAACTATTTCGCTTTCAACAGCATCGCCCGTATCGGGAAAAAACGATTGTTCGCGACGCCGATACTCGACGGCCCTCACGACCTGACTATGAAACGCGAAAGTCGAGGGACAACAATTGTTCGTGATCATTATGGAGGGATAAAGGGATGCGAAATCTAACGTTATCACCCCGTAGTCAGAAATGGACATTTGGATCGGAGTTATTACGAGCCCGCCCTTCGTAGAGCATTGGTAATTATTGTGGTTATCAAAATATCCCGTGTTGCTGACTAGGATCTCCTTTTTACGTTTCACATCGTTCTCGAAACAGGCTTGGACGATTTTACTTCCTTTGGGCGCCCATCCGATTAAGGTGTCGAACGTCTTTCCCGTCAATTTGCCCAGAGAGGCCTGTTCCATCACCGTGTTTAGGCTCGACTCTAGGAGACTCACCAGGGCGGCATCGTGAACGCAGTAGGCGTGTATGTAAGCGGCTTTTTCCGAGTCTCTGGCTCCGCTGCGAAAGTAGTTGAGCAAGTCCTGCACGTCGATAATCATTTTTTGTTCGATTTCCATTTGCTCTCGCCCGCACACGTTTTCGACGCACGAATTCAGATTGTACGAGGATAATTTATCGAACTTCAAACGAACCATTTTTTGCATATCGAAGAAACACATTTCCGGGATTAAAATGGCTCTCACTATCTGAAGAAAGCGATCGTAGTTTTTTTCGTTCGGGTTGAAAGGAACTCCCCCTGCACCATCACCGCTCTCGGCGCGTCTTTCTTTTTCGGTCTTGCTACTACCGCCACCGGCGCTTCGAATAAAAATCGATTTTGAGGAACGGTAGGCGCTTAAGATATCCTTTTTATCGCTAATGGAGAGCTTTTCCAATTGAAATATCTTAGATGCGACGTCGTTAATAATCATTCGAACCAGCAAAAAGGATATGTCGAAAGTCACGTTAAACCCCACTAAATACGTGAACATGTGGAAGTTGGAGTAAAAAAATTCGTCGACGGCTCTCAACATTTCCGCCTCGTTATCGAAAACGTCACACTCCAATTTCTCTACTTTCCCGTACAATGATTTCTTTTGCGAGAATAAGTCCGATAGCTTGCTCCGTATTCCCTTGGCGAACGATGATAATGATGATGATGAAGATGATGATGATGATGATGATGATGATGATGATGATGATGATGATGATGATGAAGAGGACGAGGTATTAGGCGCCGCGTTGGAGGAGGGGGATTCGGTCTTAGGGACGACGGCGAATACGTACACGCGTTTGATATCCTTCTCGAAAACCGGACGAGTACAAACGGCCAAGCTATACATGCGTTCATCGATGGCGTCCAATCCGGTGGTTTCGGTGTCGAAAAACGAAGCTATCAACTTGGACTGATTTCTCAGCAAGGTATCTTGCTCTTCCTCGCGGACGAAACATAATACGCTATCATCCCTTATCGATGCCGGAATTTGAGCGATATCATCAGCGCTCGATTGTCGATCAAAATTGATCCCGAAAACCTGGTTGCCCGTTCTAACATTCGCGTTTTCTAACCCTAAAACGTTATTGAGCGTCGCGTCGTAATTTATGCCGAATTCGTTTTTACTAGAGAAATAGTCCGCCGTATCCATAGCGATCAGTTTTTCTTTTATTTTAGGCTCCGCGAGTACGCGATTTCCTTCCGTTTTGAAATGAAAATTGTTGTACCTCTTTTTAAGCAAAGACATTTCTTCGAAATAATTTAAAGGATTTACCCTATTTTTCAAGTAAATTTTTGCGTACGCCTGATAACTTTCGATACCATTTCCTGAGGAGGAGGAGGAGTCGTCGTTATCCTCGAAAACTGGAATTCTTTGAACATTATTCATATTGAAAGGTGGGGAAGAATTTTCATTGTACACCCATCGATATATCTGAAATTGCTTAGTCATGTGAGAATTAACGGTACTGAAAGACCAATACCTTCCTTCCCCCTCGGCAACATCGGAGGCGTAGTTGCATATGATTCGTCCGTCTGTGGCGCTGTCTGGTTCTTTGACGACCGTCGAATTCAACATGTCTAGCATCATCATTTTTCCGAAAGGGTTAAGGAGAGGAAAAATGCATTTTTTAAAGTCCCCCTTGAGGCGGAAATTAATTAGGCGCATGAGGAGAGAATTTAAATGCCTCGTGTAATCGCACGTTTCGTCATTGTACAAAAGAATCAAACTCATGGACAAAAAACGGATTATAGAATCCGGGTTATTCCAACGGGGCGCGATGGCTTCGATCGATCGTTTCATTTTATCCAAAACCATTTTTTCTTTAGCCTTCCTCAATCGGTCGAACGAGTCGCGACAACGATCGTCGTCACCGTTGCCGCTGTCATTTAACGCTCGTTCAACCCCCTCGTACGATTCGAATTTACCGGAGGTAAGCCGCGCATCAAAAATTTCGAAGAAGCAAGCCGGACAGCGATCGAAAATGGTCCGATGATCTTCTAAGTCGGCGGCGGGGGACCCCCTTTTCGCCCCGGTTTCGTCTTCTCGTCGTTTCGAATGTTTTTGACAAAACGTTTTCTTAACTATACTACGTTGAACGCGTCTCGTTAACGATTCGTTTTCTAAATCCCCCATCCGCCGCTTTTTCCAAGCACCAGTTTCGCGGAGCTCTTCTTCTTCTTCTTCTTCTTCTTCTACTTCTTCTTCTTCTATTCCTTCCTCCATTCTTTCTTCGCGCGAAGAAAAAGCAGTGTTCGCGGAATGAAAACGCGTCATCTTTCGGAAGGCGTTTTCGATAGCGTTCCTGCACCTCGTTTCCGAAAACATCATTTTTTCTAATCCGTAATTCAAGACCGAAAAATGCTCGTATTTCAAGAGGTCAACGAAATAATTGATAGCGGTCAAGATTCCGGCCGGGGCAGACCTATTTTTCTTCAACAGGTAACTTCTCAGAACTTCGAGCGGAGACACAATTTCAAAGTCCAATAGGAACACGAACCAATTGAAATTCAGCAGGGGCATTTGGTGGATGGACGTTCTCGGGTGAAACAGGTTTTTGGAGTAGTAAAACATAAATAAAATAAAATCGAAATTCGTATTCACGACCACGCTCATTTTGCAGCTGTTATAAACGTTAAAAACGTTTTCTCCCATCCTGTTTTTAACGCAGAATCGAAGGAAGTCGTCGGTGGTCGTGGTTGTGGTCATGGTCGCGTCGTGGTCGCGACTGGATCGAAGAACGACGAGGTGAAACCCCGTCCACACTTTTGGATATTTTAGCAACGTGTTAGTCTCATTTCCTCGCGTGAGAGAAGAATAGTACGAATCGAAACTAGAAATATTCTTCAAAACGTTTCTCAGGAACCTTTCGTGAACCTCGTTCGATACGTTTCTAGGAGGAGGAGCGGTCGATAGCCATCGTCCTCCGCGAGAGCGAGATTCGTCTTCGCGGTAACCTGTCGGAATGAGTGACGAATCAGCCGCGCCAAAAAGCGAATCTCCCCCGCGCACGAAAAAACCGATTCTCCGCAACGATATCCTGGGAACGAGGATTATTTCTTTGTAGTAGTCTTTGTAAAGAGAAACCTTTACGAGTTCGTTATTTCCCTCGATCTCTTTTCGGTCTATAAAGCCGATATAACTTACGATCGTTCCAACCATGTTGAATGAATGAATTTGACGAAATGTTTCGGTGGTAATCGGACCGCGTGTGAATGTTATATATCTAATACCGATATATATATATATATATATATTTATTTCTGAAAAAAATTTATTTATTTATCTACATATTAAATATAAACAATTAGATTAATATATAGATATAATTAGATTAAACGTATAAGTAAATTAAATAAAAAATAAAAATTAAAAAAAAAATTAATTTATGAAAAACGAAAGGTTATACGTATAGATCCGAGGTTTTTTGGCATTAAAACACTGACGTCATCGATTAGTTTATTCGGTCCAGTCAACCATTTTAGAGGCAGCAGCAACAACAAATGGCGATGAAAGAAGAGGCAGCGGCGAAGGAAAAGGTAGAGGGAGAGGAGGAAGAGAGGTCGATTCCCCGCGAAAAAGTGATAGTGTGCATCGAAGGAAATATCGGCAGCGGCAAAAGTACACTCATCGAATCGTTTAGGAACGACGCGAGAATCTCAACGTTACCCGAGCCCGTCGACGACTGGGAGGACTATCACGGCGTAAACCTGCTGAAAGAGTCATACAAAAATCCTAAAAAGTACGCGTTCGCCTTTCAGCTTTTTCATTTGATTTCCACGCACGAGAGGTACGCGAAAATGTTAGACGTTTTGAAAGACGAAGAAGATGTTATCGACGTTATAATGACCGAAAGATATTCGTTATCAGCTCAAAGGGTTTTTATTCTCCACGGCGCTAGTCAAAAATATATCAGTGATACCGAGCACCATATCGCGAACGATCTGTATAACATCGTCGAAGGCCGCAAGCTAATACCCGACGTCATAGTATACCTTAAAACATCGCCTTCCGTCTCGCTAGAAAGGATAAAAAATAGAAACAAGGAGGGCGAATCGACCATCACGCTGGACCACTTGAAAAACTTAGACTTCCTTTACGAGGAATACGTGAATTACCTTATAAATAACGACACTTTTAAAGATATTAGATTCATCACTCTCGACGGAAACAGGAATTTGGAAGATGTGAGAGCGGAATACGATTTAACGGTCGAACCGGTTATCGCAGCCGTCTCTAAAGAATTAAACGAAAGAGGGATAGAAGAGAGGAGGCGTTTTATGCAGAGTATCGACGAAGAAATCGATAGGACGTGCATACCCTTCCCTCGAACGAACAAAGAAGAAAGTGAAACCCGTTTTTGGAACTACCTTATCACTTTTTATAACCACGTGATTTCTTTTCTGACCTACGTCTTCGGAAATAAATCCAAAAAAACCGAGTTGCGAAAGGAAAAGATGAATAATTATTCGCTTACTTTTTATTTAAAATCAGTATCACGTACCGCGAACGCGTCTCAGTCAACGAATATTCGCGTTATTGTTTTTATATACTACACTCCTACGCACGTTTTTATTTTATTTTAACATTTAATAAAAGTAACGAAACTAATATTGTTTTTTCTTTCTTTTCAACTTAACCTATTATAAAATACCGTGATTTCATTTATTAGTGAGCGAGAAAATTAGTAGGTTTTCCAAACTTATTCGAGGGTTCGTCGATTTAGTTATTTTTTCACTATTACGTGGATAATATATTATTATTATTATTATTATTATTATTATTATTATTATTATTATTATTATTATTATTATTATTATTATTATTATTATTATTATTAAAAATAAACAGGCCGTTTTCGGTAATGGTTCTCACTACAAATTTGTCATCATCGCCAAAAGTGCCCAAAAATGGCCCTCAAGACCGGTTTCCTCGGGCGAGCGAAGCGAGCCCTTTTGCGCGTGCGTAGCACGTGCTCAGGGGCAAGCGCTTGCTCCGTAGGAGCAAGCCGTAGGCTTGTTATTATTATTATTATTATTATTATTATTATTATTATTATTATTATTATTATTATTATTATTATTATTATAATTATTATTTTTATTATTATTATTATTTTTATTATACACTTAAAAATATATTTGTTATGTATTTGTTAATTAGAAATAAAACAATTTTGGTTAAATGTAGCTTATAAATACCTCAGACGTCGTACATTTTTATTTAATATCCGACGACGCGATCGAGAGCGGATTAAAATCAGGAATAAAAAAGGCTGCTGAGCGACTCATTTGAGTTGGAATTATCTTCATTAATGCAGTGTGGAGATATCGATTCGTCGAAACAAAACGAAGATTTAGATTTACTCAAAAATGAGCTGCGGGGTTACGACTTCATGACCGAAATTCAAAAACAAGAATTGTGTCGCAATTTCGAAATAGAACGTGAGAGGGCCCGATGCAGCTCTAGGATAGCCGAGGAAATGTTTGATGAAATTAAGAGCAAAAGTTCCTTACTGAAAGTGATTGACGCTGATGTCCCGAAAGGTATTCTGCCTCCCGAATATTCTTGCACCCTACACGACGTCAAAATAAAAGAAAGCGAATCGGAGGACGAGGTTTATGGAGAAAACGAATGGATTTGGAAGAACGTCCCTCGCGGTTTGAATTTCATGCGGCTGGAAGGAAAAGAAAAGGTGTTGGATTTCGCTATTTACGCCAACAGAAAGTTTACGGGAGGGATTGGCGACGAAGATATTCATCAACCCGAAGACGACGACGCGTGGTCAAAATTTTTTCTCGATTCTCCCGCGAACGCTACCCAGGTTGTTTGCGTGACAAAAATTAATGGAGAAAGCGGACATTTCTCGGTGAGGAAGATTGCCGGAGAATACTACGTCATAGCCGGCTCTAAGAACGTACACATGTTGTTCCAGTGCTACTCCGACGTCGAAAAATACACCGGTGAGAGATATTTAATCGCGAAAAAGGTGGCGATGGCGGTATTAGATACATTTGACGCGATGGAAGTTTCGAAATTGGATATTTTTAAGCGTTTCTTGAACGTCACTAAAACGACGGTAGTTTGCGAGATACTGCTAACCGATCGGCAACATATTGTCGATATTTCACACCTAACGGAATCGAAAATCTACGGCTTGTTGATGACATCAGCGCCCCGAAAGGTGTACGGTGACGACGACGAAGATAATTATTCGTTGTCGACTGTCTCTCATCAGGTCTGCTTGGAATATTTAAAGTTCGTGGGGATGTCAACGCCGGAATACTATTCGATATCTCCAAAAGACGTGAAGGCTGAAATTACGAATATTCGAAGAATGAAAAATTGCGAAGGTTACGTTCTTTATTACTTAATAAACGACCGCACCGTCGGACTGGCGAAAGTGAAAACGATATGGTACGTTGTTTTGCGAGCTCTGCGAGAGAAGGCAGTCTATACCTTCTTTAACAGAAAATGTAAGTTCTCTGTTCCGGAAATGATAAAGGACACGGAAAGCCGGTTCATTGAAATTCAAAAGTGGCTAAAATTTAGCGACGATTTCTTAGACAATTGGAAAAAAATTGGAAAGGCATTCATTTGCTGGCTAGACAACGAAATCAAAGACGGCAAAATTTGTCCCGATAAAATACGTCCAAATTTTCCTACAGAGTGGAAACGGTTTTTAGAAGAAAATCGAACTAATGACGAATTTATTTAACGCGTAACGTACGCATATAAAATATTTTTGAATCTATATTTAATAAAATGTATATTTCTTGTCGTTTTTTTTCATTTTAAAAAAAATATGCTGCGATACATTTATTTACCATATTTTTATAATTTACATTTTCTTCGCGTATCGAAGCAAACTTTACTAGTTACGGTGATTCTCAAAAAACAAGTGAATAATATAATTTTTGATGAGAAATAATTAAAATTTCCTGTTTAATCTGGTTTCATTTATTTCACTTTTTAAAAAATAAAACGGTCGATTTGGATGCACGAAGGAACAAACTAAAGGGACTCACTACTCGTACACAAATTTGTGCCAAAAATTGGCACAAATCCTTTTATTACCTAAAAAAATTTGTGCCAATTTTGTGCCATGTTCCCAATAGGGGGGTTTGACACAAATTTGTGCCAAAGCCATGTTCCCCATCTTATCTAGGGTAAAATATATGGAAGTGCGTCGCGTAATGTCACTATGTAACAACGACGTTTCCGAGAGAAATTGGCGTCGTGAATTTTTTTAAATTTTTTTTAGTTTAGTCATGTCTAAAAATTATTTATCGAAGAAAAATTGAATTTAAGTGAGAATATACTATAAAAAAATAATTATATATAGAGTACACTTTAAAAATTAACTTAAAAAAAATCTTAGGGGACCCCTCGCGCTTCGATTGGGGCACGAAATAACGTTACTTTTTACTTCTCGGGAAATGGTGCAAAATAAATTTTTCGTTTCTTAAGCGAGTTTTTTTTTCGAGGGAAACAGAAAATATTCTAAGTCTGTAAAGAAATGGTATTCAGGTATCCACATATTGTAAAATTGTTGCAAGAAAACAAGCCTCAAAAGCCAATTTCCACCTAGACCAAAAAAAAACAGGCAATTTTTGGAATTTTTTAAAATTTTTTTCACTATCGTTTAAAATAAAAACTCCAGGGGCGCATATAAAAATAAGTTGATATTTAGAGTTGGGAGGTGCGCACCCCACTAGAAGAGAAATTTTGTTTTTGTTTTTGAGGGGGAACCGAAAACTTCAATAACTCGGAAATAATTCGAGATATCGTAAAACTAAAATCAGTTGTAGTGTCCTTAGATACTCCTCAATAGTTTGAGGGGGTACAGGGGGTTCCTGGGAAAATTTTCAAAATTTCGGAAAAAAAACTAAGTGTTCCAGAACCCTTCGCGTAAGGTAATGGCACAAAAAACCGTTCCCTTTATTATGGGTTAGTATCAAAAATTTAAATTGATTGTTCCCTTTAGAAATTTTTTCCACAGGAAATAAAAAAACACGGAATTTAGCCAGTAAACTAGCATGCCTCTACAGTAGGTCATAACTAATTGATGGATTGAAATTGCATTTACGTATGACTATTATTTTTTTTTCTTACGAATTTTTAAAATTCAAAAGGTAATGTTCCCTTTAGTGCGATTTTTTTTAGAAATTTTTTCCACAAATTTGATCTTCTTGTTCCCTTTATTAACAAAGAATTTAGGCCGAAAATTTCCCGTAGATCAAACCTATAAGAAATTACGTTAAAAGACAAAGACATTTTGAAAGGAACAGATATAAGTCGAAGGTCTAAGTGCGAAAATCTAAAAAATCAATCGAAACAAACTAATAATAATAATTCACAAAATTTTTTTTAAAGTTTCGAAATTTTCGCACTAGACCTTCGACTTCTATTAAGTTTCCGCGATAGGCGTCACTATATACGTCAAAATAATCGGTTTGAAGATACTTTAAGCTTAAGAAAATGGTATTTGAAAGCTTTCAGCCGCTTTTGCGATTCCCCTGTAAGGCGAACAATATTATAGTGACGTTTCGAAGGAAACCGAAAACGACCTAACGTGCTCGCGCGACACCTTTTTAGGGATAAACTATCGTTCACACGATATAGTGACGTCAGAAGGGAACTGTATAAGTCGAAGGTTAAGTGCGAAAATCTCAAAAATCATGAAAAATAATAATAATAATTCACAAAAAAATTTTTAAGTTTCGAAATTTGCACAACCTTCGACTTCCTATTTAGTTCCCGATTAGGCGTCCACTCTATGACGTCATAATCGGTTTTGAATATACTTTTAAGCTTAACAAAATGGTACTCGAAAAGCGTTCAGCCGCTTTTGCGATCCCCGTAAGGCGACACTATATTATAGTGTCTTTCGAAGGGAACCGAAAAACGACCTAGCGTGCTCGCGCGACACCTTTTTAGGGGATAAACTATCGCTTCAACCCGATATAGTGACGTCAGGAAGGAATGATATAAGTCGAAGGTCTAAGTGCGAAAATCTAAAAAAAATCATGAAAAAATAATAATAATAATTCACAAAATTTTTTTTAAGTTTCGAAATTTGCACTTAGACCTTCGACTTCTATTAGTTCCCAATTAGGCGTCACTATATGACGTCATAATCGGTTTGAAGATACTTTAAGCTTAACAAATGGTACTCGAAAGCGTTCAGCCGCTTTTGCGATTCCCGTAAGGCGACACTATATTATAGTGACTTTTCGAAGGGAACCGAAAAACGACCTAACGTGCTCGCGCGACACCTTTTTAGGGATAAACTATCGCTTCAACCCGAATATAGTGACGTCAGGAAAGGAACTGATATAAGTCCGAGTTCTCTAAGTGCGAAAATACTATAAAAAAAAAATCATGAAAAAATAAATAATAATAATTCACAAAAAATTTTTAAGTTTCGGAATTGCACTTAGACCTTCTGACCTTCTATAGTTCCCGCTTAGGCGTCACTATATGACGCTTCATAATCGGTTTATTTGAAACAGATACTTTAAGCTTAAGAAAATGGTACTGAAAAAGTCAGACGCTTTGCGATTCCCGTAAGGGCGACCACTATATTATAGTGACTTTCGAAGGGACGAGACCAAACGAAACCTAACGTGCTCGCGGCGACCCTTTTTAGGGTAAACTATCGCTTCAAACCCCGAATAATAGTGACGTCAGGAAGGGAACTGATATAGGTCGAAGGTCAAATATGATAAATCTAAAAAAAATTCATGAAAAAATAATAATAATTCACAAAACTTTTTTTAAGTTTCGAAATTTCACTTAGACCTTCGACTTCTATTAGTTTCCCGATTAGGCGTCACTATATGACGTCATAATCGGTTTGAAGCTACTTTAAGCCTTAAGAAAATGTGTACTCGAAATCGCGTTCGCGTTTGCGATTCCGTAAGCGCAACTATATTATAGTGCTTTTCGAAGGGAAACCGAAAAAAACGACCTAACGTGCTCGCGCGACAACTTTTTAGGGATAAACTATCCCCGTTTCAACCCGATATAGTGACGTCAGGAAGGGAACTGATATAAGTCGAAGGTCTAAGTGTGAAAATCTAAAAAAATTCATGAAAAAATAAATAATAATAATCCACAAATTTTTTTAAGTTTCGAAATTTGCACTTAGACCTTCGACTTCTATTAGTTCCCGATTAGGCGTCACTATATGACGTCATAATCGGTTTGAAGATACTTTAAGCTTAACAAAATGGTACTCGAAACCTTTCAGCCGCTTTTGCGATTCCCGTAAGGCGACACTATATTATAGTGACTTTTCGAAGGGAACCGAAAAACGACCTAACGTGCTCGCGCGACACCTTTTTAGGGATAAACTATCGCTTCAACCCGATATAGTGCCGTCAGGAAGGGAACTGATATAAGTCGAGGGTCTAAGTAAAATAGAAAGCCAATCGAGAATAAACAATAACTAATAATTCATACTAATACATTTTATGTTTCGAATTTGCACTTAGACCTTCGACTTATATTAGTTCCCGATGAGGCGTCACTATATGACGTCATAATCGGTTTGAAGATACTTTAAGCTTAAGAAAATGGTACTCGAAAGCGTTCAGCCGCTTTTGCGATTCCCGTAAGGCGCAACTATATTATAGTGACTTTTCGAAGGGAACCGAAAAACGACCTAACGTGCTCGCGCGACACCTTTTTAGGGATAAACTATCGCTTCAACCCGATATAGTGACGTCAGGAAGGGAACTGATATAAGTCGAAGGTCTAAGTGCGAAAATCTAAAAAAATTCATGAAAAAATAATAATAATAATTCACAAAAAATTTTTTAAGTTTCGGAATTTGCACTTAGACCTTCAAATGCTTTCAGTTTCCGACAGCGCCGTCACTATATGACGTCATAATCGGTTTTGAAGATAACTTTAAGCTTAAACAAAATGTACTCGAAAGCGTTTCTGCCGCTTTTTGCGATTCCGTAAGGCACACTATATTATAGTGACTTTTCGAAGGGAACCGAAAAACGACTAACGTGCTCGCGCGACACCTTTTTAGGGATAAAACTATCGCTTCAAACCCGATAATAGGTGCACGTAACAGGAAAGGGAATGATATAAGCTCGAAGGTCTAAGTGCGAAAATCTAAAAAAATTCATGAAAAAATAATAATAATTAATTCACAAAAAATTTTTAAAGTTTCGAATTTGCCTTAGGACCTCGACTTATATTAGTTCCCGATCAGGCGTCACTTTATGACGTCATAATCGGTTTTCAGATACTTTAAGCTAAAAAATGGTACTCGAAAGCGTTCAGCCACTTTTGCGATTCCCGTAAGGCGACACTATATTATAGTGACTTTTCGAAGGGAACCGAAAAACGACCTAACGTGCTCGCGCGACACCTTTTTAGGGATAAACTATCGCTTCAACCCGATATAGTGACGTCGAACGGGACTGATATAAGTCGAAGGTCTAAGTGCGAAAAATCTAAAAAAATTCATGAAAAAAATATAATAATAATTCACAAAAAAAAATTTAAGTTTCGAATTTGCACTTAGACCTTCGACTTCTATTAGTTCCCGATTAGGCGTCACTATATGACGTCATAATCGGTTTGAAGATACTTTAAGCTTAACAAAATGGTACTCGAAAGCGTTCAGCCACTTTTGCGATTCCCGTAAGGCGACACTATATTATAGTGACTTTTCGAAGGGAACCGAAAAACGACCTAACGTGCTCGCGCGACACCTTATTAGGGATAAACTATCGCTTCAACCCGATATAGTGACGTCAGGAAGGGAACTGATATAAGGCGAAGGTATAAGTGCGAAAATCTAAAAAAATTCATGAAAAAATAATAATAATAATTCACAAAAAAATTTTTAAGTTTCGAAATTTGCACTTAGACCTTCGACTTCTATTAGTTCCCGATTAGGCGTCACTATATGACGTCATAATCGGTTTGAAGTACACACATGTTTATTTATTTTCGCTGCATCAGCTTGTGCATTTATTTTGTTTCCATATATATATAGGTGAAACTGAAGAGTTTACCGCATCATATCGAAAACTAAGATAGATACAAGAAAACTGATAACATATATGGAATCAGCATATGAAATTTGTATGGAAAATGAAAAAAAAATTTAATTTTGTTTTTTATATCTCCAAAACTATGATAGGTACAAGAAAACTAATAACATATTTTGAATCAGTTTTTTTTTTACTAAAAGAATACCCCAGGGTAAACCGCAAAAATGCAAGGAGTTGGGGTCTCTCGGCCTCCTGGGGGACGAGGGGGTGCCCTCTGTCCCACCGTCGGCTAGGGCCTACTAAAAAAAATTCATACGCTGATTCCTAATATGTTAGTATAAAAAATTTGTTTTCCTCTTTTTCATACAAATTTCACACGCTGATTCCATATATGTTTTTAGTTTTCTTGTACCCATCGTAGTTTTGGAGATATAAAAAAAATAAAAAAAAAATATTTTTTTTTCATACAAATTTCATACGCTGATTCCATATATGTTATCAGTTTTCTTGTACCTATCTTAGTTTTCGAGATATGATGCGGATAACTTCTTTAGTTTGGCCATATATATATATATATATATATATATATATATATATATATATATATATATAAAGTAAATTTCTTATTTACATAGCATGTAGACATTCCTATTGTCCGAAGATACCAGAGCAAGAAGATCTAATATCATCTCTCTCTCTCTCTCTCTCTCTCTCTCTCTCTCTCTCTCTCTCTCTCTCTATGTATATATATATATATATATATATATATATATATATATATATATATATATATATATATATATATATGTATATATATGTAAAGGAAAGAAATAAGAAATTTTGCACACACTGAGGCAAAGGTTGGGGGGGTAAGGGAGTAGGGAAGAAAAGTAAGAGATTGAGAGGCTCTCAAGTAGAGATAGAAGTTATTTGGATGGGGGATAAGGGTGATACAATTATAAAAAATCATCCCCGCATCTAGAATACTAAGCCAAATTTTCAATGAAACCGAGCTTTGTAACATCTCCCCGCTCTTTACGATATTCCCTTATTATTTTTTTTTTTGGTTTCCCTCGAAATAAACTCGCTTAAGGAACGAAAAATTTATTTTGCACCATCTCCCCACAAATAAAAAGTAACGTTATTTCGTGCCGTGATCGAAGCCGAAGTGGGACCAATAAGATTTTTTAATGTTAATTTTAAAGTGTACTATAAATATGTTAGTACCTAATTATCAATTCTTTATAGACTTTGATTCCGTAATTATTTTTTTTTGGCTTCCCTCGAAAAAAAATTGCTTAAGGAACTAAAAATTTATTTTGCACCATCTCCGGATAAGTAAAAAGTAACGTTTTTTCCTGCTTTCGCTTCGAGCGAGAGTCGTATATTACCGAAAAATAATAATTTATTACTATTTTTTCTATTATTTTTTTTAATTTAGTCACCCTAAAAATTGATTTAATGAAGAAAACGGTATTTTGTGGGAGACTAAATTAAAAAAAGAATAACTGCATCGTTGGACCCAGTATAATGAGGTTTTATCTGAAACTCATATAGATCGAAGATCTAAGTGTTAAAATCTAAAAATTCCCCCAAAAAATTATTCACAAAATTTTTTGAAGTCGAAATTATTTGTCACAATTTGCACAAAGACCTTTGACCCATATTGGTTCCCGAAGAGGCGTCACTATGTGACGTCATATTCAATTTAAACATAAATTTTGAATTATGATTTATTCTAAGAATAATGTTTTTACTAGCTACGACGGGTTTAAATAAAATACGATAATTAATACAAATTTTTATTCCTTAAAATAAAATATTTAATTATATAATTTTTAGAGATCGGAAATTTTTCCATATGTACCAATAAAAAAACCTTTATATAAAAAACAACAACAATTTTTTAATTTATTTTAAACTTCTCCATTGTATACGTCGAACAGCTTCAAAAATGTTGTTGAGAAATTCATGATTATCAACACGGGAAAAAGCCAAATGAAATGTTATTGGCTTGGTAAATAGAAATCGTTCTAATAACTTAAAAAAAGAACTCGGTTCAAAAAAATAGATATCGTCTTTCAACCATAATGGACTCTGAAATAAATTTTTTTCTCTTTCGGCCTCGTATTTACGGCAATCGATCGATTCAAGATTAGCTGGCAAACAACCCGTCGGTGAGAGAGTATATTGCTTTATGTTCCACCTAATGATTGAATTTCCGCGCATATCGTTCATAGTCACCATGATCCTTTTGAACAGTTGGTCGATATCTGTTAAGTGCTCCGGATTAAGGCATCTATTAAAGCGCTTAAACGAGCTTCTTCGTCCGTACGCTACGTATCGATCAAAATTAAATTCTATTCCTCTCTTTAAAGAACGAGTAATGTTCAAAATATTATAAACTTTGCAAACATCGAAACGTTCCCATTTGAAAAATATTACGACCTTTTCCAGTTTTGGAGAGACGCGACAAATATCATATAAGACATCCGAAAAATCGATTTTTAATTCTACCAAATTTTTAAAAACAGCTTTATTTTCAATATCCGATATCATTTCGCAGTTTCCGACTGACGAAGGTATATGATTCTTTATCAGGATTTCTAATTCGGTCAATTTCGGAAAGGCTTCGACGATTTTAATACTCAATGAGCCACAGATGCGATATTCTTCAAAAATTCTCCATATGTCGTCGTACGACATTCTCAAGATACGCACATTCGGAAATCGGAATGGAGAAAGGGTATCTAAATTTTGGTTTCTTTGAAGGATAGCATTAAATTGACAAACGCTGCGTAAATTCAATTCCAAGGAACCGTCGATCTTTCCAATACTCTTTTGTAATCGGTTTCTAAAAACGTTCGTATCCCAGGAATCGATAATTTTCTTTTCCATTTCACTTAGCCACGATACACTCGAATGTAAATGGCATATTTGCGCACTGCCCTTCATAGTCTGGCGCATAAAGAGAAAAATAACCGCGTAAATGCCTTTGCACGAGAGACAAAATGGTATTTCGATTTTGTTTCTTTCATCACGATCTTTCGTCAGAAGTTTCCGAAAATTGAGTTCCAACATTTCTAATAATGCTCTATTACCCGCTGCTGCTGCTGCTGCTGCTTGGTGGGTTGTCGGGCAATGATATAACCGCGTAAATTGCTTTGGCACGAGAGACAGAATGTATTATCGTTTCGTTCTTTCTCCGATCTTTCGAAGAAGTTTCGAAATTGAGTTCCAACATTTCTAATAATGCTTCATTACCCGCTGCTGCTGCTGCTGCTTGCGGCTGCTGGCTGCTGGCTGCTGGCTGCTGGCTGCTTCTCCTTCTGCCCCTGAAAATGTTACGCAATTTTCGAATTGCAGCGGGGCTTCTCTGATTTCCCATTCGATCATTCTTCTAGTTTTCAATTTCAACAACCACTACTAAATTATTTAAATTTTGGTTAAAACAATTGTCGCATTTACTGAAAGTATCTTCCGACATAAAATAGTCGTAGCAGGGAAATAGTTCTTCCTCCGACGAGAAACTGAAAATCAATTCTAGCGTATTTACCCTCGTTTTTGCAGCCAATAATCTTACCCGATCGTCGCTAACAACGGTGGATGGGTGCCTATGGGTTAAACGAATTCCGATTTTTTGTAAATTAAACATCGATGAGATTTCGATAATTTCCTCGATGTCGTTATAATCCACGGTTAACGTAGTTAATTGGTTTAACGGTGCAATACGGAGCTTCCGCATTTTGCTAGAGAAATCAAATTTGACGATTTTTTTATCTACTCTTAAAAACTCTGAATCGTTTTTGCTAACCGAAGCTTTCGCCGACCGTCTCAAAATAAGAGGGGGGCCCCTTTTCTTACACATTTCGATTAGGTCTAATCCAGACGTCCTCTCGCGGCGACATTTGCACGTTAGTTTTAGTGAGTTTATAGTTTGAAATATGATCTGAATATATTTACATCATCTCGAAGAAAGTTAGTCGTTGGGCAATGATCGGTCAGATACACAGTGGTAATTTCTTATTTTCTAGTTTTTTCTTTCGTCTGAAATGCGAATTTTACCGTAATATCGTTTTATTCCTTTTTCATCCGAGTCTTCCGTTAATTTTTACCAAGTTTCGCACCGTACTCTGATCAATGAATATATAGTCAATTCATACGTTTCAGTATTATTCTAGGTACTTCATCGTCTTCTAACATAACTTCGGGGGACTTTTTGACAGTCGTAGGGGAACGACATCTGCTTAATCCCTTCTCTGGCGCTCAACTACCATATAATATATCGGTCTACACGTCGAGGTTACGTTACTTCGGTCGTCTTGTACGGATTTTTCGTCTGCGTTTTTCGAGTATAAGTCCCCAGTATAAAGTACTTCGCTCGTAGTTTATTGTCGATCCCGCCAGAGTAATCCAACAGAATCAGTCAGATATATATATACGGGTTAAGATAAATTATATAATTACCTATCGCTTTCCGTAATTATTCGGTTCTATTACGATTCAGAATCATAAATACAAAAGAGTAAATGACTTCACAGCAGTATAGATATATATATATAAGGATCTTTTATCGATAATATCCGATCGCTACTACTAGCAGTACATCTTAGAATAAGATACGTATTTTACTAAGTGACGGATCATCTGAGCTCACAAGTAATTCTTTGACTAGATTTATTGACTTATCTATATATTCCGATTCCATTGTTGTAAGTTTATTTCGTCGTTGTCTATTTGAGGTTTAATTAAAATAAAAAGGATTAAAAGATCGCGCTAAGTAATTTTCTTCAATCACAAAAAACATACCATTTACCTCAATGTACTTCGGCTGCTGAAGGTGGTACGTTCAATATTGTAACGTTGTGTGCTGAAGAACGACGTTATACCGCTAAAGATCGAGCAGACTTACTTTTATTATTAATATAAAGATAATACAACGATATTATTTTAAATGTGTATTTCTGTTACGCATTCCTATGCTATCTTCTTGGGCTAGGAAGGAATTTCTTCTCCCGGTGTATTTGTAGAATAAATAAAAGTTGGTCTTGGTAGATGGATATCTATATTGTATATATCACGAGCTTTATTATCAATATTAATCGCACTCTATGAGACCTCGACTTGGAGTAATTATAAACAACGGGTATTGTGTTATTAATTATCACAGTTTAAACAAATAGCAAACTTATTTCCTTTTAAAGATAGGATATAATACATAGTAATCAAGTGAATAAAGTTATTATAAAATAAATTTATAGTTTACGAGATCAACTAACCATATATATCACGAATTGTTTATAAAGTATGATCACGAGAATTTGTCACTTCAATCATGCTCGAATCTACAAAGAGAGTGTCAAAAGCACAGGCCTATAGAAGAATTAAAGAACAATAATTAAAATTTCTAAAGTTGATCAATTCATAATTTACCGAGAGATAGTGTACAATAACGTCGGATAAGGGCCTATTGTATAAATAATGATAATTATATAAGATATTTCAATCGAGATTATACGCATACTAGCAAGACATCACCAAAAGAGGAATGATAAATTGGTGATTTAGGTTGGGAGTACAATTAAGAAATCCGAGAGGTCTACAGTGAAGCTTATAAAAAAAGATACTGCTGTTCTACTTAAAGAGAATAGATTATTCGAGTCTTCTAGTATACGATATGATTACATCTCTGTGAGAAGATTCTATTTCTCACTTATTCTGCCGGTATTTAGGAGCCTACGGAATCGCATTTGAAAGATGATTGGTGCATAAATCACAGTATGGCCTGACTTCGAAGAGATCAGTAACTGCTTTATTATTCAATAATTCCACCGATAGAGTATTGAGAGTTCCTGTAAACTAGCGTTCATGAGAAAAACGGTTGTAGTAGCTTCTCGATTATTGTGTAACGCAAGAACGTTGTCCTGATAACCTCTATTCGATGCGCGGGGGTATACGCGAGAGAACTTTCGTTATTTAGTACCAATATATGGTCTTGCCGTCTCAAACTCTACAGTAGGCACAGATCAAAAATATAAATATCTCTAATCCGTCATTTAAGAATAGGAGAGTTATTCAGAGAAAGAATGATGTGAAAAGTTTGCTAATACGAAAAATCACGCAGCGTCCCCTCTGAATACACACTATTGATATCGACCCTTTACAAATGAGTATGTAGAGAGCGCACACGAACAATATTGTAATAAAATATCTGAAAAATGTTTTTAATTCTATCTTCATATTTTTAAAAAGGCTTGGTTTCATTATACATAACTCCATTCGCCAGATTTTCACGGTAGGCATCAATGGACCATTTTATTTCTGATTTTCATAAGTTCGGATACTAAATCGGTAAAAGCTTTATCGACGAATTTATATTACTCTATGAGCCGTCACATTTGAGTTGAGATTTTTTATATCAAAAATTGCTTCCATAATTCGTCAGCTACGACAACTCTAATATGCTGCACTTACGTAGAGATAATTGGTAAATGGCAGAAAGGGTATCTAAATTTTCGTTATCTTCGAGAAGGATAACGTTTAAATGATCAAATGTCTGGCGAATAAATTTCAATTCTAGATACTCAACCGAGTCGATCTTCATTATACTCTAACTTTATCGCATATGTTTTACTAAAAATATTCGTATCCAGGAATCTCGAGATATTTTCTTATTCTAGTTATCCCTTCGCCACGTATAACAGTCGAATTAAATGACACGTCTGCATATACTACCCTCCATAGTCTTGGCGAGCAATGAAGAGCCATAATATACCTGACGTTAAATGCCTTTTGCAAGAGAGACAAATAGGTATTTATTATGATTTCGTTTTCTCTGTGTCTCACGACCTTGGTACACCAATTTCCGAAATATAATAATTTCTAAACATATTTTCTATTAATATAACAACCATATTTCACCTTCCGCATATCACCGCCACCATGCTTGCTTGCTGTGCTTGATCGACTGCGGCGTGGGCTTGATGCTCTTTGCGTTTCCGCTCTGCCCTCATCGCCCAGCGGAGTAATGTTTTCCCATGTTTTCTCACGAGAACTTGTAAATCGGACCTTCCCGCCCTATTTCCATATTCGATCAACTTTTTCAATTTGCACAAAATTAAAACAGGATAAATTAACTATTTATATTAATTTATTTGGATTAAAAAGAATAAACTTATCGAGAGCATATTATAGTATAATCATAAGTAGATATACATCACCGACATAAAGTATAAAAAACTTGGCAGTGCGTCTTTCGTACAGAGAGAAAATAGTCTTACTATCGGACTTGAAGGCCAAACTGAAGATCATAAGTTCTGATAATCGTAATCAAAACCCGTAATTCATTAGGAGCACATATCTTACCCGACAGAGAGACAGCTAAAACGAGAGAGGAATAGAAAAAGGTGTTTTTTATGGTTATATACGAACTCTCCGATTTTTGACAAAATTAAATATATACGTACACGAGACAGTTTGATCACATATAATTTTCGTCGTGATCCGTTAATATTAATCACCATGTTATATGTAAGTATCTAACTTTCCATATAAACGAGGGAATCAACTAAAAGAATCTTTCAGAGCATTTCGACTAGAGAAATTAAAATTATACGATATGTGTTCGAGATCGCATTATTTAGAAATACCTTAACAGGCTCGGAGGTTTCGTGCTCTCTATAGGCGGAAGCAGATTCGCACAGACTACGAGCTTAAAACAAGATATGAGCGAGGTGTGCCCCCTCATTCTTGATTAGGCTTCATTACTCCCGTGAGTCCCTCTTTAAAGAGACGACTACTTTGTCATCTTAACTATATTAGGCGTTATATTTAGTTTTTTGGGAATTACAACTGTTATGAAAATAATGTATTTCACCAGACTGAGATATATTATTCGAGTCGCCGGGCAAGGTAGCCGCGATCGCTCACCTCGCACTCAAACTAATTTCTTTAGACGTTTCGTGGACTCGCGAACTAACATGTCTAAATGTGTTTTTTTCCTATCTGCGGTCCGTGTATATCTTAAGAAAGTGATTTCGTACCGGTCTAAGGAAAAATTGTCGAATAGTCTTTTTATAACGTTTCTCATATTTAGCAGTGCTATGCATATTCTCTTAACAACTATCCGGGCTGTTTGTTTCAGCCGTCAGCGGAGTCGCCAATCGGCCAATAACTGTTATTACGGAACCATAATATACTCGGACTCAACGTGAAGGTATATAAGTACTGTCGTTCTTGTACGGACTTTGTTCTCAGTTCATCATAATTCCACGAAAATCTGCAGAATAGCTCCCGAGCACTTTTTTTTCACTGTACGTGCGTCTCTGAATCGAACTCACCGAATAATAGAGCATCGCGGGGCTCCTAAAATTGTCATGAGTTCATTTATGCTGGAGTGTCTAATTCTGATTGAAATCAAGCCGTGATATCATATGCAAGTACGATTAGAGAAAATAATATATCCACAGCATCGATGTTGCAGGTATCTTTTGTAGAGAGCCACGTTGTCGCGATAATGAACCCTTCCATCTGCTATATATCTTGCAGATTTTCTCTATTCTTTCTCCGTCGTAAGATATTATCATCGAGTCACCCATTCGAATTCTGGTTGATAAACGGAACGAGCGCTTACGCAGTATTTCTTCATCAAAACATATCAAAAAAGCAAACCTTCCTGTATCGGTATTGTTAAAAAAAGTTAATTCTCTTCTTTTCATTACTTTCTTCTTTACTTCTCTTCTTCTCTTCTTTTTTGCTTCTTCTTCTTCCTATTGTTATTATTATTTATTTATTATTTATCAATTTATATTATTCATATTATTTATATTATTTTTTATTTATTATTTATTAATTGATTTATTTATTTATTATTATTATTCATATTATCATTATTATAATCTGTAAAAATTATATAGTATTTTTATCTTATTATCTTAAATTATATATATATATTTATGTGAGTTAGTTATTATTATTAGCTAAAACGACGGCGCCGAACGGCATTTAGCAAGCAGCGCACATCACCAACTTATAGACAAAAAAAAAGCAATTGATCTTAATATTTTGTTTATTGTTATTTTGCTTAAAAAATGAAAATGTATTTTTTCTCCTTCTTTAAATCACAATAAATTACCCAAAATAAATGTAGCCAAGACGAGCGCGAAATAATCGTGCCAGTATAAAATAAGTTGTAATTTAAAGAGGAGAGAATTGTAAAGAATCCTAACGGTAAAGACAACTCTTATATTATCTGCTCTCTAAATAATAAATTTAATTAGATTTAATTAACTCTGCATTTCTTCAAAGAGTAGTGGTGATTAATGCTCAAACAAAATGTTCTTTTTAATAGTCGAACAACAGGTTGAAATCACAGATACAATCTATCAAAAGAAATTTCTATTCCTTTAAATATAATACCTATAAAATACAATACACCTGGAAATTGCTATTTGGTGCAAAACCAACATTCTTCACAAATTATCATCTCAATAGCATTAACTATAACAAACGCGCGAAATAATAACACTATATTAACATAACTTAATGTCGCGTTTCCTCACTGTAATACTGTTCGTACGAGACTCGAAAATAGTATGTTCGATATAATTGTGAGTATTATCAGATAAGGAAAAAAGTTCATTAAATATTAAAGGGACAGGGAATCTCGGGATTAATTATTTATATATTAAAATTTATAAAAAATTGTAAACCTGAGCATTTCATAAAAACAAATTCTCTTCTAACGCAATATGACGGACTACTTTGTTAAAATTTCCGTTTTCTTATACGACCGTATCAGGGCGGATCTGAGATACCAGACTTATTAAGCAATAATTAGAAAAACGACTCTGATCGCGCGAAGGCTACGACTAGCTATGTAAACGTCCTATACGAGAGAGATCGTATTTCCGTAAACGTCGTATCATAACGTTCTACTCGTAAGTCCTTGATAGAACAGTGTACGAGTATAGTTCTAGCTGCGCGGGATTTACGGCTATTATCGTTTAAAGTATACTAGAGATAATTAACTCGCCTATTATCAGCAAAGAGGTCGAAATTTAAAATCTAATATGCCCCTGCTTCTAAAGAGCGAAGTATATATTCAGAAAGATTAAGAAGTCTATGACCAAGCGCTGATACGTTCCCCATTCGAAAAAATACTAAGAGCCTTTTCGAGCCGTCGAATAACGTCACAAGATATGCTCAATAATATAACCTTCGTAAAAAATTGATTTTGTCATTCTTACTAGATATTTTATAAATAACGCGGCGTTTCTTTATTTTTTCTTCTCATTATGCGATATTTTCTCAGTCTCTTCAAGCCGAACATCATATTACTGTGTTTTCTATGATTTCTAAGTAGGATAAAGTTCGGAAATAAGCTTTCGATGATTCAATACTACTCCAATGAGCCGCAGAGTTAGGAGGTGGTAATATTTCTCCATATTTCGTCGTAGGACAGTCTCAAGATGTACACATTCGGAATCGGAATGGAGAAAGGGTATCTACATTTTCGTTTTTTCTTCGAAGGTATAACGTTTAAATTTGACTATATATACTGACGTAAAATTCATCAAGGAAACCGTCGTATCTTTAATTATATGTTTCGCAATTAGCTTCTGTAAAACTGTATCGTATCCCACGGATGAAATTATTTTTCTTATATCTCCATATTCCATTTCGAGCCACGATAGAAATTGCTGTAAATTAGATATATTCTTACCCCCTTGCTTTCACGTTTTATAAAGTGCCAAAACGCCCGATAGATACCTCGCCATGAGAGACCGTATATGGTAATTTTTATTTTCGTATTCTCCACGATCTCGTAAGAATTTTCAAATTTATCCGCCACCCTTGTAATACGATGGAGGTGTTCTTCATAAATTATCGAACTTCCGTTCTCTGCTACACTTCTGCTGATTGCTGCCGTATGTTCGCCTTCTTCCTTCCGACCTCGACACGCAGCTCACTCGATTTTCCGAATTGCGGATTAGGCACATTCTCCTGATACTCCATTCGATTATCTTTTATTTTCTCAATTTCAAACCACTAGGACTAAATTATATATTTTTTTGGCTAGAACAATTACTGCATTCGCTAAAAAAATCTTGCAAAATAATATGGACCTCGTTGGGAAATAATTCTTCTTCCGACGTGTAACTGAAAATCAATTCTAGCGTCTTCACCCCCGTTTTTGCTGCCAATAATTTCACGCGAGAGTAGGCAACGGTAGGTGGGTGTTTATGTGTTAAACGAACTCCTATTTTTTGTATTAAATTGACACAAACCGTAAACGACGATCGAGATTTCGATAATTTGCTCGATATCGTTATAATCCACAGTTAATGTAGTTAATTCGTTTAATGGAGGAATGCGAAGCTTCCGAGGAGGGCCCCTCTCCTTGCTCATTTCGACTAGCTCTTCTCTCGTCGCCCATTCGCAGCGACATTTGCAGGCTAGTTTTAGCGCGATTAGATTCGGGATTAAGGTCGAAATATTTTTTATCATCTCGAGAAAGTCATCGTGGGTGAGAGTGTTAGAACCATAATTAACGATTTCTAGCTTCTCGATGCGAACTAAAGGTCCATATTGTTTTTCTTTCATTAAGCTCGTTAATCTTAGAAAGGTTTCGAGCTCGTCTAAAGAAAAAGTCAAAGCTTTTAAACCTTCGTACGCGGTACCCATTTTACTAATTACTTCGGCGGTTTTGACAGCCGCAGTGGGAACGTCATCGGAGAAACTGCTCGCTGGGATCATACACTCGGTCAACGTGAGGATTATCGCTTCGGTCGTCTCGTACGGATTTTTTGCCGCATTTTCCAAAAAACTCTAAGATATAGAGGCCGATTTGTTGAGTCGAGGAGTTCGTTCGATTCAGAAAGACGCACAAGGAGGCGGGCTCAAAATATTAATTCCTCTGGCCTCCGTGTGTTTGTTATCGCTGGGATACCAATCGATTCATTGAATCAATTATCGAAGTAGATCCAAAATCGTGTAATAATAGAGTGAATTCACCGCTGGTCTTTTTCGAATCTCTCAACCGCTGTTTGTAAGGCATATAGATCTATGGAAGGATGGCGTTTGGAAGAAGACCTTCCATCGCTAAATCTTGCAGATATATCTCACAATTCTCCTCCATCGTGCTTGCGAAGTTAATCGTCCTCTTTCGTCGAATTCTGGTTTGATTCCGTTACGCTTTATTTTCTCCTCCAAAAACGAGCGTAGATGTGAATCTCTTCCGATTTATTTTTAAAATATTATTCTTTAATTCTATTTGACGGTTCATACCGGTTAATTCCGGCTATGTGGCAGCAATGAACTTAGAAAGACCCACATGTTACTTTTTTATAGCCAAATAAAATAAGAGATGGAATTAAATGTCTGAGCGTAATTTATATTACTTTTATACTAAAAATCATCAAAAAATATTATTTTTAATATTACCAGTAATTAAGTTTGAATATTTGAGTTAGAAGGGAGTATTCTTCCATATTTAATTCCTACACGTCACTAGATTTTAAAAGCTCGATTTTTGAGAATATAAACTGACGTTCCTTCACAAACCGAATTAAAAATCATCAGATGATTTATTAAATATATAAAAAAAAAAAGAATGTGATGCAAATATATTAAGATTGCCACAATGTAAGGATATATTTTATTTAATTTATTTTAAATAAAGTGATCATCTAGAACTCCTTATTATTCATAGCACGATTTTTATAAGGTGACTTTATTTCATACATTACAGAGACAACATGCGCGAATAAGTAAATCGCGTGTATTAAATTTTAAACATATTTAACTGAATAAAAATATTTTATATACAATTATTTGTTCACTTAGTATTATTATTATTATTATTGAGTCTAGATTACCATCATTAATTAGTGATTATTAATTGTATATATAATGTAATTTATTTTATATTTATTATTATTATTATTATTATTATCTACTAGTGTAGTTAAAAAGAATCTCAATTATCCTTAAATGCTAGAATAATTCGTGTTTGCCATATATGACGGACGAACTGAGACTCATATAAATATGTTGTTTAAGCATAACGTGATTATCGACTAGAAGCAAAAGCCCCAATGTAAAATATTTTTGGCGCGGGGTTCTTCTCCAAATTCTTTGTTAATTATTTCAAAAGGAACTCGTTCATAGAGCAAATAATATCGTCTTTTTTTAACACCAAATATAGGGTACTGCGCGTAGATAATTATTTTTCTCATTTCGAACCTCGTTAGCGGGCAACTCAATAGGTATTAAAACAGAGATGATTTAGACAAACGTACTCGCTCTGAAGATATCGTACTGCTTTTTAGACAATCCATCGAATGTTACGAATCTGCTGTAAACAGATCTTTTCTAGTTATCAGCAGAGAGAGTTAGGCATGCTTCCAATGAACAGATCGAGTCGATATCGTATCATGTGACAAGGATACCGGCATTCGTCATAAGCTACCTAGTAAAATTAACTTTTATTATGGGCCGGACGTATCGATCGAAATATAAAAATGCTAATCCCCTTTTCAAAGAACGGAGTGCATTAGAGAAGATTAAAATGTTGCAAAGTCGCTGAGTGAGCAGTCTCTCCAGCGAGCCTCAAAATATTATGGAACCAGTTTTATCACCAGATTCTCGTAGAGTACGCTGACATATATATAGTTGAATAACACACAATTCGTAAATATCGATATTTTATTCTACCAAGATTTTTACAAAACCTCTTCATTTTCATTCTCTAATATCATTTCGCAGTTTTCGGCAGACCCATGAATATAATCGTTTATTTCGATTTCTAAGTAGGTTAAATTCGGGAACGCTGCGACGATTTTATCACTCAATGAGCCGCAGTTGGGAGTTCCACGTATTCTCCATATTTCATCGTACGACAGTCTCAAGATACGCACATCCGGAAATCGAAATGGAGAAAGGGTATCTACATTTTCGTTTCTTCGGAGGACGACGTTAAGTTGACAAACGTTGCGTAAATTCAATTTCAAGGAACCGTCGATCTTTCTAATACTCTTTCGCAATTGGTTTCTAAAAATGCTCGTATCCCAAGATTGGATTATTTTTTTTTCCATTTTCATTCGCCACGACTTACTCGTGTGTAAATGGCATATCTGAGCACCCCCTTCCATATTGCTCATAAATAGCCACATAACGCCGTAGATACCTCCGCATGAGAGACAAAATGGTATTTCGATTTCGTTTTCTTCATCACGATCTTCGGTAAGAAGTTTCTGAAAACTATTCGCCAACCCTTTTAATAACGGACTGAGATGTTCTTCGGAATATGGATCTCCCGATGCTGACGCTATTGCTGTTTCTTCTTCCGCCCTCGATAACGTTACGCGGTTTTCGAATTGCGTATTGGCTTCTCTGATATTCCATTCGATTATTCTTTTATTTTCAATTTCAACCGCCACGACTATATTATTTAATTTTTGGCTGGAACAATTATCGCATTTGCTAAACATATCTCGAAACTTAATATAGGAGTAGTTGGGAAATAATTCGTCTTCCGACGTGTACCTGAAAATCAATTCTAGCGTCTTCACCCCCGTTTTTGCGGCCAACAATCTTATGCGAGAGTCGCCAACGGCGGTAGACGGGTGTTTATGGGTTAAACGAACTCCTATTTTTTGTAAATTAAACAACGGTGAAATTTCGATAATTTCCTCGATATTGTTATAATCCACAGTTAATGTAGTTAATTCTTTTAATGGAGGAATGCGAAGCTTCCGCAATTCGTTCGAAAAATCAATTTCAACAAATATTTCGTTCGCTTTTAAATATGCAATATCGTTTTTGCTAAGCAAAGAGTTCGCCGACACACTCAAAATAATAGGAGTCACCCCATTCCTTCTCATTTCGACTAGTTCTTCTCTCGTCGCCCTTTTGCAGTGACATTTGCACGTTAGTTTTAGCCCGATTAGATTTGGAAATAAGATGGAAATATTTTTCATCATCTGGAGAAAGTCGTCGTGGGTGAGTGTATTAGAACCACAATTAACGATTTCTAGCTTCTCGATGCGAACTAGAGGTTGATATCGTTTTTCTTTCATTAAGTTCGTTAATCTTAAAAACATTTCGGGCTCGTCTAAAGAAAAAGTCAAAACTTTTAAACCTTCGAATTCGGTACCCATTGCCCTAATTACTTCGGCGGTTTTGACAGCCACATCAGGAGCGTCATCGGAAAAACTTTTCGCAGGGACCATATACTCGGTCAACGTGAGGGTTATCGCTTCGGTCGTTTTGTACGGATTTTTCGTAGCATTTTCCAGAAAGGCCACATAGATAGCCGATTTTTTTTCTCGGTTGTCCGAATCGAATAGCGATAAGAGCGGGTCGAAATTTAATTCTTTAGCTCCGTGTTTTTCGGTCAACCGATTCATGATCAAATCGAAGAGCAAAGAATAATAATAATTCACCGCTGGTCTTTTCGAATCCGATCCGCTGTTGAAAGAATCTTGAAAGGATCGTGTTTGCAAGATGACCTTCATCGCTAAATCTTGCAGATTTTTCACATTTTCCTCCATTTCGATTTTGTCCTCGTCGAATTCGGGTTATAAAGAAGATTAAGATAACGCAATATTTTCTTTACAAAAAACAATCATAAAATGCTATTCTCAGGTGCTAAATCGCAGGGTAAAATGATTGGTGGTAACAGTTGTAGAAGACACGACTCCCTTTTATAGGCGAAAAAGATAAATAAATATGAAAAACGATGAAATAAAACTGTTTATTGTTATTTACATTAAAAATATTGAAAATATATGTAGTTTTTTTATTCGATTTACAAAGAATAAGCAAAAAAGTAATTATTAGACGAGCGTGAGTAATTTGAAAATGTAAATAAAATTTAATTTGTACTAGAATTTTCATAGTTTTGAAAAACGTCAATTCGTTTTTGGATATTAAAGTGTATAAATACGTTTGAACGAAATGATTCCAGTTAGATTGAAAAAAAATAACAGATAGTTTTACTCTAAAACATCGGATTGCAACTTTGAAAACTAAATTACATTTAAAAACGTGAAAAATCAAAATAGTATTATAAAAAAATAATAAATAAATTAATAAATAAAAAGTAACAATTATAAGAAACTATTTTCGAATTTACTATATAAATAAGAGCTTGAGGTCTGTCGAATTATCACAATATTTTCTGACCTAGAATGGCTGAACATATCGCATCAACGACAAGCGCATCATCGTCCGAGGTAAAAACCTCCAAGAACCGGCGACTGACGCTCGACGACGTGGTTTCCCTCATTAACACCCGAAAATGTAAAAACGTAATCACTTTGGTCGGTTCCGAGATATCTACCTCTTTGGAAATTCCCGACGATCGGTCATCGACCATCAAAATATATAAAAATATACAAAAATACGACGAAGACGAAGAGTTGCCGAACCCCAGAGCTATATTCGATATGGAATCTTTCAAAAAGAACCCGAAACCTTTTTTTAAATTGTTTAAAGATTTTTACCCGTCCGAATTTAAACCAACTCCGGCTCACTACTTCGTTAAACTGCTGCACGACAAAGGGATCTTGGTGCGACATTACACGCAAAACGTAGATACGCTGGATACCTTAGCCGGTATCCCGATTGAAAAGATCACGGAAATGTACGGCTCGCTTCGCACGAATCATTGCCTATCGTGCAAAGAAGAATACACGCGAGAATGGATGAAAAACGAACTTTTTTTTTTCGAAAGCGTTATTCCCATTTGCTCCGTTTGCGGCAAAGGCGTGGTGAAACCGGATATCCTACTATACAACGAGCCTTTACCTCCGCAAGATATAAGTAAACGCATCAAAGAGTTTCAAAATTGCGATTTATTAATAATAATAGGAGCTTCTTTAACCCTCGCTCCTTTCGCTCATTTGGTTTACTCGGCGCCCGAATCTTGCCCTCGGCTTTTTATCAATCGAGAACCCATCCGAGAAATTCAAACGGAAATCGAATCTCGACAGCTCGCAGAATTAAATATTCCAAACCACAAGAATTTAACCGTCAGGCTCTTTGGTGATTTCGAGGAACACTGCCAAAATATTGTGGAAAAGTTAGGGTGGAGCGAAGAATTTAAAAAATTATTAGAGGGAGGGGCCCCAAAAATAGATCGTGATGATATGATTCTCGCGTGAGTGAGGTTTTTTTTTGAAAAGTCGACGAGACCTTTTCACCCTACGTTGCCTATTTTTTTTAAAAATGTTATACGACCTTACTATTTTCGTGCTAATAAAAATTGTTTTTAAAAATTGAATTTTTATTCCTTCTATATACCTTTTTTATTAAAAGAAACTAATGTTTCTAATTTTTCTTTTACGATATTCGTTCAAAATTAAAATCTAAAGAAAAAACTAAAATAAAAAAATAAAAATTAAAAAAAAATATATAATACATATTGAGAAAAAAAGTTTTTTAAAAGTGTGAAAATATAAACTCCTCTGATAACGTTAGGTCGTTTTTCGGTTCCCTTCGAAACCTCACTATATTATAGTGTCGCCTGAAAGGAATCGGAAAAGTCGCTGAACGCCTTCAAATACCAGTTACCTAAGCTACAACAGACTGACCATTTTTGGGCGCTAAGACGAATACGCAGCATGGTCATGGCATGGATTTCATGCCAAATCGTGTATATGCAGCATGGCATGTCATGTTTTATTTATTTTAATGCGGTATTCGCAACTCATGCCATCCGATGGCATGAACCCCATGCCACCTTACTTAGTACATATACATTTTTTTAATATACATGGTATAAAAAAAAGTAAGTCCCTGACCACAAAAAAAGAGGGCGCTGGACTGTTTTTTGGGTATATCACTAACGAATACCCACGGGTAGACAGCCCCGATGTCAGGAGTCGGGGTCTCTCGGCCTCTAGGTGGACTACGGGGGGGGACTAATCCCCCCCTCCGGGGATGGTCTCCGGAACCCCCGCTCTTTGGTCTTTGGGTGTCGCGGGGGTTCCTCCGACCATCCCCTCCGGGGTATGAAACGTCCCCCCCTCCGTCCCCCATCGGCTCGAGCCCCCTAACAAGGGTTAAAAAAAAGCGCAAAAAAACTGATATAAGTCGAAGGTCTAAGTGCAAATTCCGAAAAATAATTTGGACAAAAAATTTTGTGAATTATTTTCTTTGAGAAATTTTAGATTTTAGCACTTAGACCTTCGACTTAGCACTTAGACCTTCGACTTAGCACTTAGACCTTCGACTTAGCACTTAGACCTTCGACTTAGCACTTAGACCTTCGACTTAGCACTTAGACCTTCGACTTAGCACTTAGACCTTCGACTTAGCACTTAAACCTTCGACTTAGCACTTAGACCTTCGACTTAGCACTTAAACCTTCGACTTATACTTAGACCTTCGACTTATACTTAGACCTTCGACTTAGCACTTAGACATTCGACTTATACTTAGACCTTCGACTTATACTTAGACCTTCGACTTAACTCTTAGACCTTCGACTTAGCTCTTAGACCTTCGACTTAGCACTTAGACCTTCGACTTAGCACTTAGACCTTCGACTTAGCACTTAGACCTTCGACTTATATCAGTTCCGTTCGAAACGTCACTATATCGGGTTCAACGATGGTTTATACCCTAAAAAGCGTCACCCGATCACGTTAGGCCGTTTTTCGGTTCCCTTCGAAACGTCACTATAATATAGTGTCGCCTTACGGGAATCGAAGAAGTCGCTGAACGCTTTCAAATACCAATTACCTAAGCTAAAACTATCTTCAATCCGATTATGACGTCATATAATGACGCCTGATCGGGAACTGATATAAGTCGAAGGTCTAAGGTGCAAATCCGAAAAATAATTTGGACTTAAAAAAGTTTTTGTGTATTATTTTCTTATGAGAATTTTAGATTTTAGCCCAACCCTTAGACCTTCGCGACTTATACTAGACTTCGACTTAGCTCGGACGCGTGGTGAGAGCGTTGATGACGTAAGCATATTAGAGCGAAGAGCTACACACGGTCGTGGAGCGTGGCGAGGATTTTAGCATGGGTCGAGGTGGTTGAGCGTGGTTGAGCCCGTGGTTGAGCGTGGGTTGAGCGTGGGTTGAGCGTGGGTTGGCGTGGTTGGAGCCGTGGTGAGCGTGGGTGAGCGTGGGTTGAGCGTGGGTTGAGCGTGTGTTGGCGTGGGTTGAGCGTGGGGTGAGCGTGGGTTGAGCGTGGGTTGAGCGTGGGTTGAGCGTGGGTTGAGCGTGGGTTGAGCGTGGGTCGAGCGTGAGTTGATGTTCCGTTCGGAAGAATATAGTATGTTTTGAGTTCGTTTGTTCGTCTGACCGTTCGTTCGTTTGTTTGTTGAACTATAAGTCGAAGGTCTAAGTGCAAATTCCGAAAAATAATTTCGACTTAAAACTTTTTGGGAAATTATTTTCTCTGTGATTTTTTAGATTTTCACACTTAGACCTTTGACTTATATCAGTTCCCGTTGAGGCGTCACTATCGGGTTGAAGCGATAGTTTATACCTAAAAGGTGTTGCCCGCGATCAAGTTAGATCGTTTTTCGGTTCCCTTCGAAACGTCACTATAGTATAGTGTCGCCTTACGGGAATCGCAAAAGCGGCTGAACGCTTTCAAATGCCACTTTTTAGTGTATAAACTCGCTTCAACTCGATATAGTGACGTTTCAACGGGAACTAATTATAAGTCGATAGGTCTAAGTGTGAAATCTCTAAATCGACAAAGAAAAATATTTCCCACGTAATTTTCTGTTCAATGTTTTTTTTTCGATTTGCAGCTTAGACCTTCGACTTATATTAGTCCCGAAGTTTTTTACACTTAGACCTTCGTACTTAGCCACTAGACCTTCGATCTTAATACTTAAGACCTCGACTTAGCACTTAGACTTCGATAGCACTTAGACTTCGACTTAGCACCTTAGACCTTGACTCTAGCAACTTAGACTCGACTTAGCACTTAGACTCTTCGATCTTAGCACTTAGACCTCGACATTAGCACTTAGACCTCGATCTTAGCAACTTAGACCTTCCGACTTAACTTAGACCTTCGACTTATATCAGTTCCGTTCGAAACGTCACTATATCGGGTTCAACGATGGTTTATACCCTAAAAAGCGTCACCCGATCACGTTAGGTCGTTTTTCGGTTCCCTTCGAAACGTCACTATAATATAGTGTCGCCTTACGGGAATCGAAGAAGTCGCTGAACGCTTTCAAATACCAATTACCTAAGCTAAAACTATCTTCAATCCGATTATGACGTCATATAATGACGCCTGATCGGGAACTGATATAAGTCGAAGGTCTAAGTGCAAATTCCGAAAAATAATTTGGACTTAAAAAATTTTGTGTATTATTTTCTTTGAGAAATTTTAGATTTTAGCACTTAGACCTTCGACTTATACTTAGACTTTCGACTTAGCTCCGGACGCGTGGTGCGAGCGTGATGACGTAGCTATTAGAGCGAAGAGCATACACACGGTCGTGAGCGTGAGCGAGGATTTAGCATGGGTCAAGCGTAGGTCGAGCGTGGGTTGAGCGTGGGTCGAGCGTGGGTTGAGCGTGAGTTGAGCGTGGGTTGAGCGTGGGTTGAGCGTGGGTTGAGCGTGGGTTGAGCGTGGGTTGAGCGTGGGTTGAGCGTGGGTTGAGCGTGGGTTGAGCGTGGGTTGAGCGTGGGTTGAGCGTGGGTCGAGCGTGGGTTGAGCGTGAGTTGAGCGTGGGTTGAGCGTGGGTTGAGCGTGGGTTGAGCGTGGGTTGAGCGTGGGTTGAGCGTGGGTCGAGCGTGAGTTGATGTTCCGTTCGGAAGAATATAGTATGTTTTGAGTTCGTTTGTTCGTCTGACCGTTCGTTCGTTTGTTTGTTGAACTAATATAAGTCGAAGGTCTAAGTGCAAATTCCGAAAAATAATTTCGACTTAAAACTTTTTGGGAAATTATTTTCTCTGTGATTTTTTAGATTTTCACACTTAGACCTTTGACTTATATCAGTTCCCGTTGAGGCGTCACTATATGGGGTTGAAGTGATAGTTTATACCTTAAAAGGTGTTGCGCGATCAAGTTAGATCGTTTTTCGGTTCCCTTCCGAAAACGTCACTTAGTATAGTGTGCCTTACGGGAATCGCAAAAGCGACTGAACGCTTTCAAATGCCATTTTAGTGTATAACTCGCTTCACTCGATATAGTTGACGTTTTCAACGGGGAACTAATATAGTTCAAAGGTCTAAGGTGTGAAAATCTCTAAATACAAAGAAAATACTTTCCCCGATAATTTCTGTTAAATTTTTTTTTCGGATTTGCCACTTAGACTTCGACTTATATTCGTCCGAATGGTTAGCACTTAGACCTTTCGACTTAGCACTTAGACTATACTAAGACCTTCGACTTAGCACTTAGACTTTCGAACTTAGCACTTAGACCCTTCGACTTATACTTAGAATCCTTTCGACTTAAAATACTTAAGACCTTCGACTTAATACTTAGACCTTCGACCTTAGCCTTAGACCTCGACTATACTTAGCCTCGACTTATATACAGCTTTTTCCGTTCGAACGTCACTATATCGGGTTAAAGCGATGTTTATCCCTAAAAAGCGTCACCCGATCACGTTAGGTCGTTTTTCGGTTCCCTTCGAAACATCACTATAATATAGTGCCGCCTTACGGGAATCGAAGAAGTCGCTGAACGCTTCAAATACCGTTTTAAACTAAGGCTAAAACTATCTCATCCGATTATCGACGTCAATATAGTGACCGCCTGATCGGACTGAATATAAGTCGAAGGTCTAAGTGCAAATTCCGAAAAATAATTTGGTCTTAAAAAATTTTGTGTATTATTTTCTTTGAGAAATTTTAGATTTTAGCACTTAGACCTTCGACTTATACTTAGACCTTCGACTTAGCTCTACCTAAATTAAAGAAATAATAATTTAGTTATCTCTAAACCCGTTTTCTATGAATAATTAATTTTGATGGGTAAGTAAAATAACAAATATAAAAAAAATATTTATTTATATAGTTTTTAAAAGCATCGTCTTTAAAGCAGAAATTCATTAGTTCTTTTAGTTTGTGTGTAAAAAAGCAAAAAATACGGTTACAAATAAAAACTATCGTCGATAACAAATTTTATTACTATTATATTCTTATTCTATATGGATTATAAAATATGTGGTGGCGTATATGAGAATATATTATATCTCCAACAGCTTCAAAAAGTTTCGCGATGAAATCATGATTATCAATAGAGGGATGAATCAAATGAAATGTTCTGGGTTCTGGATCTCGAAATTTTTCTAGCAACTTAAAAAAAGAGCGCGGGTTACGAAAATAAATATCATCTCGTAACCATAGCTTACTCTCGAAGAATTTCTGTTCTCTTTCGACGCTGTGGTTATCGTCATCAATTGACTCAAAATGAGCTGGCAAGTCGCACATATTGGTAAAATCATACTGTTTTATATTCCAACGAATGACTGGATTTCCGTCAACATCGGTCAAAGTGACTTTAATTTTCTCGAATAATTGGTTGATATTTCTTTTGTGTTCAGGAATGCGGCAATAATCGTAAAACAACTCTAATGAATCTTCTTCTACTAAGTATTTATCAAAATTAAATTCCACCCCTCTTTCGAAAGAGCGAGTGTTATTCAAAAGATTATAAATTTTGCAAGGAGAAATAGACGTGCGACCGAAATATACAACGACCTTTTCTAGATTCGGAGAGGCGCTACAAATATCACACACAAGGACGTCGTCAAAGTCGATCTTTAATTCTACCAAATTTTTAAAAACGGCTTCGTTTTCATCATCTTTTACCATTTCGCCGTAATCACAACATTTTTGGAAAGACGAATCCACGTGCCCGTTCAGTTTGATTTCTAAGTCAGTTAGATTCGGAAAGGCTTCTACAATTTTATTATTCAATGGACCGCAATTTCGATTTGAATGGAATTTTCTGTAGATTTCGTCGTATGTCAATCTCAAGCAACGCACATTTGGAAAGCGGAATGGAGACGAGGTATCGACGCTTTCGTTTCTTTGAAGGATAGCGTTAAATTGGCAAACGTTTCGTAAATTCAATCAATGAACCATCGATCTTTCTAATATTCCTTCGCAATCGGTTTCTAAAAAATTTGGTATCCCAAGAATTAATTATTTTCTTTTCAATCTCTTTTCGCCACGAATTATCGCAATGAATATTGCACGTTTGTTCAATGCCTGAGTAAGTCCCGCGCGTAAAGATCGACATGATCGCGTGAATCCCTTTGCACGCGAGACAAAATGGTATTTGTATTTCGTTTCTTTCAAGATCTTTAGTAAGAAAGTTAAAAAAATTAATGCTTAACATTCTATATAACAAATTCCACTGTCTTAACTCCGCTTCTTTTTCTCCATATTCTTCCCCTACTAATAAGTTCAGGTGATTTTCGACTTGCGACGCTGAAGCTTGACTAATTACCCATTTAATTATCCCTCTTTTTTTGATTTAAACGGCCCAGACTCAAATATCAAAGGTTTTTTGACTAGTACCATCATAGTTTACGAAATGCGTTAGCATACATAATATAAGCGTAGCTAGGAAATATTTCTTCCTCGGCCGAGAAACTTAAAATCAATTCTAACGTTTTCACCCCAGTTTTTGCAACCAATAGGCTTACACGATGGCTGCTAAAGACGGTAAGGGGATGTTTATGGTTTAAACGAACTCCGATTTTTTGCAATTTAAATAACGATGAAATTTCCATGACTTCTTCGATGTTGTTATGATCCACAATTAGGGTAGTCAATTTCTTTAAAGAGGGAATAAGAAGATCCCGCAATTTACTAGAAAAATCAATTTCTACAACTGTTCCCGACGCCTTTAAAGAATCCATATCCGATTTGCTATAGAAAGTATCGTTGGCTGACTTGCTCAAAACAAGAAGGCCTTTTAGTTCATTAAAGTTGTCATACACGTCCTGTTCTAACACCCTTTCGCCGCATTTACATATCAGTTTTATTTCTATTAGATTTGGAAATAAGATGGAAATATTTTTCACCATTTCGAGGACTTCGTCGAAGGTGAGAGGGTTAATACCAGTATTAACAATTTCTAGCTTCTCGATACGAACTAACGGTTGACGTCGTTCTTCTTTCATTAAGTCCGTTAATTTTATAAAGGTTTCATATTGGTCAAATGAAAAAATGTAAGAATTTAAGCGTTCGTATTTTGTACTCATCGTCCTAATAACTTGGGTCGTTTTAGCAGCCGCGACACCATCGGCGCGACCTTCCGTGGCGACCATATATTTGGTCAACGTCAGGGCTATCGCTTCGGTCGCTCTGTAAGGAGTTTCCGTCGCGATTTTAAGAAAGTCTAGATAGATCGCCGAGGTTTTTTCTTCTTCTTCCGATTCGAATAGAGAAAAGAGCAGGTTGAAATATAACTCCTTCGTCCCGTGTTTTTCAATGAAATTATTCATAATCAAATCGCAGTTCATTGCGAATTGTTTCGAATCCGAAACGTCGTACGCGTCTTGGAAAGTCGATGTTTCGAAAATAACGTTCATAGCTAAATCTTGCAGTTTTTTTCCATTTCTTTCCATTTCGATTGATTCTTCGATATCGATCGTTAAAGCTAAGGATTAAAATTAGGACACGGTATCTTCTTCACCGTAAACGAGAAACACTTCTACAAGCAGTAGAATAAAAAAAGTTCTTTCGATTCTCAGATACTGGTGTACCGGGTGGAGACTCGCATTCGCGTAAAACCACGCTTGTCCGAATGATAAAAAATATAACATTTCAACTCCCTTTTATAGGCGAGATATAAATACAGGATGAATTAAGTATTTTGCTTTTTTATGGAAACTAATAAAAAATTAATTAATTTTTTTAACGGTCCTAAACGAATAATGATGACTTTCAAAAATACGAAAGAGTCATTTCCACTAAACAAAATCTACCTATGTATGACTCGTCGCGAGGCAAAAATGAGCGAACTATCCCAATTGCGATTTTATTCAGTGTCGTTACATTCTGTCCCGACAACAGACGGTTTTCTTTATCAAAGTAGGCGATATTGCAAACATTAAAAAAGGATAAAAGAAACACAACTTCTTTTAAAACACTTTATTATTTTTATCATCATCATGATTATTATAATCATTATTATTATTATTATTATTATTATTATTATTATTATTATTATTATTATTATTATTATTATTATTATTATTATTATTATTATTATTATTATTATTATTATTATAAGTGGTAGTAGTAGTAAACTTAATATTATTAAATTTAAATAATTACATTTCAATATTTATAATATTAAATCAAAACATTAAATTTTTTAATATTCTTTTTTAAATATTTAAGATAAGATAAGGTTTGTTCTACAACGAGGGGCTACAAATAGGCTTGAATTTTTGATATGTCCTCAAAAGTATTTTTAGAAGCGAGGCAAACGACTTCCCAGAAGTTGAAAGAAAATATAGCGCTTATAATTTTCAGCGCACCAACCTAAATTTAACGGCTACGCCTCCTCGCTCGAGCAGTTGAAATTTCTTCCCGATAGGCGACTTCTTCTTCTTGCAGCGGGTTTCGCTCGCCCCGCCTTACAAAGATGCTCAATTCCTCTTTTCTCGAAGACTACGAAGCTATTACATCTCCAAAAATGTACGCTAAAAGATTATCGTATTTTGAATATCCTTCTTTCGGCTTCGTGAACAACCGTTGGTATCGGCTCTATTTTTACTGCATGAAGAATGGATTTAATTTTTTTAAGTTTATCCACATCCAGACTTCAAACTATTTCTATATAGACATGGAGACTATGATGAAAATATTAATATTCTTAAATATGTCCTACGAATGCCAGCACGCGACATCTTACGAAAGTATTTTCGAGTTACCCTTCGGCAAAAAGGGAAATAAATATAACGTCGAACATCCGAAATCCGATGAAAAAGGAGAACTATCGTCACCGAAATTGAACAGCGAAAAGGTTCGGAAAACTCCCGCCCAATTTTTGAGGCTCAGATGCGAACGTCGAATCGGCAAGGTGGGATTCGACTACGTCTCATTCGAGGCTTCTCTGTATTCCGGCGACGACGGGTTGACGACCACGCGCAAATTTCACTTAAAGGGAAGGCAAAGCATCGATGACTTCGTCAGTCTTATAACTCGAATAAGAGAATTCAAATCGGATTTCGCTAATTTTCAAGCGATTATGAAATATTCATTAAATACTCTGGCTAACTATTACTTAATCACGAGAAGATCGGACGGATTGATCGCCGCGAGTGGCCGAAAACATATTTTGTTAACCGATGAAGACGGCGAAGAAGCATACATAATAGAGTTTTTGAGGTCGGCTGTCGAAATGAACAAATTCCGACAGTTCTTGAAAGAAAATTTAAATCGGGCATTCCTAAACCCGGACCTAATCGCTTTCGAAGACCTCGTGTTCGTTTTGAGAAACAGGGAGTACCAAAGAAATGAAATGAGGAGAATGGTCATGGAGATGGTCGAGCGGATGAAAGACGACGCCTTGACGACGCCAGTGAACATAAATCTATCGATTAAAAATTTTAAAGAGAGAAAAGAATTCTTCTATCCGGATGCGATTGACTCGGCCGCCGCGTGAGTATATTTTCATCCATTCAGCATCGGGCGACCTCGGAGAACGGAAGACAACTAGAAGTGCTATTCCGGAAGATCTCGCGAAGGGTAGTAATGCGCGGCCCTGGCTACCAGGCAGGCAGCCAGCCCGCGACAAATCCGTATTTCGTTTAAGTAATACTTTTTTTTTCTTTTATTAAAATATTTATCGTTGTTAATTGTATGGATAATTTGTTAAACATTTGTTCAATAATAAACTGTCTAAAATATGGGAAAATAAATATTTTTTTTCTTCATCTTAAAATTCTCTCACGCATCGTTAAATTTTAATTTAACAAAAAAAAATTCACTGGCTGACCGAGAATGGAAATATTTCTAAACTCTATCAAAACGGCTAATAGAATAAACGATTCTTTGTTTAATCGAAGCAGTTACGAAAATAGTTATTATAGAAATAACGTTAAGGAAAACGCCCGATCTCGCAATCCCCGTAAGCCTCAGCGTTTAACAGCCAATAGCTATTCTCTGGAGGTATCTTTGGGCCCCATAGCTATAAAAGACGTATTTTTCAGCCAGAGGGAAATCGAAGCGCTATTGGCACAGCCGGTTTTCACCTCGACGGCGTCCTCGAAAAATAAGGTCGGAGAGGAACGAGAAAAAGACGACGATGACGAGGCAGAGCTAAGAGAGAACGGCGCTGGAAATTTTTTATTCTCGAATCATTTAGTTATTCGTTCAGGAATTAGCGGCAACTTGAACGCGAATCCGGTGGCGTTTTCTTATTGGTTTGAAACGTTAAAAGGGGCGAATCATAGGATATTTCATCCCCATTTCTACATAATTCCGGCGGGAACTTTTGGATATTCGGTTAGTTTTAGGTTCAGGGGCTTCTCTCACCCGCCGCCTTACGTGTGGTCCGTGCTGAAGGCGGGGAGTTTTTCCTGGTTCGATACGATACTAGATAGTCTGAGAATCAGAACGATGCTGGCTGGAAAAAGTATCGAGGACGACGAATGGATGAATAAAAAGTGCGTCGATCTCATTGGCAGTTCGTTTCATAGGAAAAGTTTTTTTAAAACGATGTTCATTGATTTGTTGAACAGGGCCATGCGCGCCGGCTACGTGCTCGTTCGCCCAACTTCGATATTCGCTATGGAGGAAAGAAGAAGAAAAAGAACCTACTCCAACAAGACGCCGTCACCGTCGCCGCCATCAAGACCAATTCTCCTTCACCTCACGACCTTTCAGGGTGTCAGCGAGGAAAGCGTGCTGTTCTCGAAACTGTTGAGGGTAGACCCAGTTTTAACGGAAGACTGCTTTTCTCATCTAGTCGAGGAAAACGAGAACGACAAGTCGAGTCTGGAATTCTTCAAGAATTTTTTTAAAACTCGTTTCTACACTTCTCAATTGAACAGTCAGAGTATGAAGAAATTTAAATTTATCACGTTGGAGAAAATTAGCGCTAATTATAATTTCGACGTTCTCTTAAACCTCTACAGGTTCGTCAATAACGAATTCTCTTTCTACCTCAGCGACGCGGCTAAAAAAAATCTAAACACTTTTTTCTTCAACCCTGTATTCTTTATTCAGGTATGCATGTCTCAAAAGCTCTCGACCAACATGCTGCTAATAGCCAATTTTTTGGTCGAATGTGGACTGATTAAAGTCCCGGCGGCGGTACCCACACCCAGAACCCATTCCGCAAAAACTAGCGATGGGGTGAAATCATCATCGAGCGGCGCGTTCACGCCATTAAATCAGATTTTACGCTCGGAAGATAGTTTTTATTCGATTATCGAAGAGTGTCAGCGATTGACGTACCACCAGTTAATTAGGATAAGAGAAGAAACCGTCGCCGCCGCGACCGTCGCCGATACCTCCACTGCCACTGCGACCGCCACCGCTAAAGCCGATGGTGCCGAAGCGGCAGCGGCAGCCGTTGCCCCCCACCAGACGGGTGAGGAAAGGAAACAACAACAACAACAACAACAACAACAACAACAACAGCAAAAACAACAACGGCAGCGGCGGCGGCGTGATAAGAACGCTATGACGACGGCGCCTCGAATGAAACCCGTGGAAAGTTTCGTATTCTTGATTACCTCTCAATTCGAAAAGGTAACTAAGTTGCCGGCATTCAGTTGCTGGCCCGACGCGACGATTAAAACCAACAAGCTCCTTCAAAACCCCGTTTTCACGCTCCTCTTCCAAAATCAGCCGAATATGTCGATTTTCGAAGAAAGCGTCGTTCTTTTCAACGTAATGACGGTTTTCAACTGCTATTTTTTCGCGCTTTATTTCTTCGACGCGCCCAATTCGTTCGTCCATCGACCCGAGCTTTTCAAAAAGCAAATGTTTTCAGACGTACACGTTTATAAAAATTTAACCAGTACCGAAAAGGAAAAAATGAGAAAGTGCTTGAACAACCTATTGGTTTTAGACTCTTCGCACACCATTAATTGCCATCACGTTTCTTGTAACCTGATAAAGAAATTTCTTCCACACGACCGTCTATACTTCGAGAAAATCAAGCGAATTTACGAACTCACGTGCCTGGAAAATTGCTTCGCGAATTTGACTAAAAATTTGATGCTAGTAAAGGACAACGACGACCGTAATGATAATAATAATAAAAGCCGCGACCGTTGTTGCGATCACGAATTCGTCGTGATGAAAGCGATAATGTTTTACGTCGATAATTTCGAGGAAATCGTGCTTTTAGGATTAAAGTTATAACCTTTTGCGGGTGCGTTGAATAAAATGTCGTTGACGCAAAAGTCTTCGAAAAGGGAATCGTTTTTACGCAGCACGATTTCCTCGAAATTATCGACGTAAAACATTATCGCTTTCATCACGACGAATTCGTGATCGCAACAACGGTCGCGGCTTTTATTATTATTATCATTACGGTCGTCGTTGTCCTTTACTAGCATCAAATTTTTAGTCAAATTCGCGAAGCAATTTTCCAGGCACGTGAGTTCGTAAATTCGCTTGATTTTCTCGAAGTATAGACGGTCGTGTGGAAGAAATTTCTTTATCAGGTTACAAGAAACGTGATGGCAATTAATGGTGTGCGAAGAGTCTAAAACCAATAGGTTGTTCAAGCACTTTCTCATTTTTTCCTTTTCGGTACTGGTTAAATTTTTATAAACGTGTACGTCTGAAAACATTTGCTTTTTGAAAAGCTCGGGTCGATGGACGAACGAATTGGGCGCGTCGAAGAAATAAAGCGCGAAAAAATAGCAGTTGAAAACCGTCATTACGTTGAAAAGAACGACGCTTTCTTCGAAAATCGACATATTCGGCTGATTTTGGAAGAGGAGCGTGAAAACGGGGTTTTGAAGGAGCTTGTTGGTTTTAATCGTCGCGTCGGGCCAGCAACTGAATGCCGGCAACTTAGTTACCTTTTCGAATTGAGAGGTAATCAAGAATACGAAACTTTCCACGGGTTTCATTCGAGGCGCCGTCGTCATAGCGTTCTTATCACGCCGCCGCCGCTGCCGTTGTTGTTTTTGCTGTTGTTGTTGTTGTTGTTGTTGTTGTTGTTGTTGTTTCCTTTCCTCACCCGTCTGGTGGGGGGCAACGGCTGCCGCTGCCGCTTCGGCACCATCGGCTTTAGCGGTGGCGGTCGCAGTGGCAGTGGAGGTATCGGCGACGGTCGCGGCGGCGACGGTTTCTTCTCTTATCCTAATTAACTGGTGGTACGTCAATCGCTGACACTCTTCGATAATCGAATAAAAACTATCTTCCGAGCGTAAAATCTGATTTAATGGCGTGAACGCGCCGCTCGATGATGATTTCACCCCATCGCTAGTTTTTGCGGAATGGGTTCTGGGTGTGGGTACCGCCCCGGGACTTTAATCAGTCCACATTCGACCAAAAAATTGGCTATTAGCAGCATGTTGGTCGAGAGCTTTTGAGACATGCATACCTGAATAAAGAATACAGGGTTGAAGAAAAAAGTGTTTAGATTTTTTTTAGCCGCGTCGCTGAGGTAGAAAGAGAATTCGTTATTGACGAACCTGTAGAGGTTTAAGAGAACGTCGAAATTATAATTAGCGCTAATTTTCTCCAACGTGATAAATTTAAATTTCTTCATACTCTGACTGTTCAATTGAGAAGTGTAGAAACGAGTTTTAAAAAAATTCTTGAAGAATTCCAGACTCGACTTGTCATTCTCGTTTTCCTCGACTAGATGAGAAAAGCAGTCTTCCGTTAAAACTGGGTCTACCCTCAACAGTTTCGAGAACAGCACGCTTTCCTCGCTGACACCCTGAAAGGTCGTGAGGTGAAGGAGAATTGGTCTTGATGGCGGCGACGGTGACGGCGTCTCGCTGGAGTAGGTTCTTTTTCTTCTTCTTTCCTCCATAGCGAATATCGAAGTTGGGCGAACGAGCACGTAGCCGGCGCGCATGGCCCTGTTCAACAAATCAATGAACATCGTTTTAAAAAAACTTTTCCTATGAAACGAACTGCCAATGAGATCGACGCACTTTTTATTCATCCATTCGTCGTCCTCGATACTTTTTCCAGCCAGCATCGTTCTGATTCTCAGACTATCTAGTATCGTATCGAACCAGGAAAAACTCCCCGCCTTCAGCACGGACCACACGTAAGGCGGCGGGTGAGAGAAGCCCCTGAACCTAAAACTAACCGAATATCCAAAAGTTCCCGCCGGAATTATGTAGAAATGGGGATGAAATATCCTATGATTCGCCCCTTTTAACGTTTCAAACCAATAAGAAAACGCCACCGGATTCGCGTTCAAGTTGCCGCTAATTCCTGAACGAATAACTAAATGATTCGAGAATAAAAAATTTCCAGCGCCGTTCTCTCTTAGCTCTGCCTCGTCATCGTCGTCTTTTTCTCGTTCCTCTCCGACCTTATTTTTCGAGGACGCCGTCGAGGTGAAAACCGGCTGTGCCAATAGCGCTTCGATTTCCCTCTGGCTGAAAAATACGTCTTTTATAGCTATGGGGCCCAAAGATACCTCCAGAGAATAGCTATTGGCTGTTAAACGCTGAGGCTTACGGGGATTGCGAGATCGGGCGTTTTCCTTAACGTTATTTCTATAATAACTATTTTCGTAACTGCTTCGATTAAACAAAGAATCGTTTATTCTATTAGCCGTTTTGATAGAGTTTAGAAATATTTCCATTCTCGGTCAGCCAGTGAATTTTTTTTGTTAAATTAAAATTTAACGATGCGTGAGAGAATTTTAAGATGAAGGAAAAAAATATTTATTTTCCCATATTTTAGACAGTTTATTATTGAACAAATGTTTAACAAATTATCCATAAAATTAACAACGATAAATATTTTAATAAAAGAAAAAAAAAGTATTACTTAAACGAAATACGGATTTGTCGCGGGCTGGCTGCCTGCCTGGTAGCCAGGGCCGCGCATTACTACCCTTCGCGAGATCTTCCGGAATAGCACTTCTAGTTGTCTTCCGTTCTCCGAGGTCGCCCGATGCTGAATGGATGAAAATATACTCACGCGGCGGCCGAGTCAATCGCATCCGGATAGAAGAATTCTTTTCTCTCTTTAAAATTTTTAATCGATAGATTTATGTTCACTGGCGTCGTCAAGGCGTCGTCTTTCATCCGCTCGACCATCTCCATGACCATTCTCCTCATTTCATTTCTTTGGTACTCCCTGTTTCTCAAAACGAACACGAGGTCTTCGAAAGCGATTACGTCCGGGTTTAGGAATGCCCGATTTAAATTTTCTTTCAAGAACTGTCGGAATTTGTTCATTTCGACAGCCGACCTCAAAAACTCTATTATGTATGCTTCTTCGCCGTCTTCATCGGTTAACAAAATATGTTTTCGGCCACTCGCGGCGATCACTCCGTCCGATCTTCTCGTGATTAAGTAATAGTTAGCCAGAGTATTTAATGAATATTTCATAATCGCTTGAAAATTAGCGAAATCCGATTTGAATTCTCTTATTCGAGTTATAAGACTGACGAAGTCATCGATGCTTTGCCTTCCCTTTAAGTGAAATTTGCGCGTGGTCGTCAACCCGTCGTCGCCGGAATACAGAGAAGCCTCGAATGAGACGTAGTCGAATCCCACCTTGCCGATTCGACGTTCACATCTGAGCCTCAAAAATTGGGCGGGAGTTTTCCGAACCTTTTCGCTGTTCAATTTCGGTGACGATAGTTCTCCTTTTTCATCGGATTTCGGATGTTCGACGTTATATTTATTTCCCTTTTTGCCGAAGGGTAACTCGAAAATACTTTCGTAAGATGTCGCGTGCTGGCATTCGTAAGACATATTTAAGAATATTAATATTTTCATCATAGTCTCCATGTCTATATAGAAATAGTTTGAAGTCTGGATGTGGATAAACTTAAAAAAATTAAATCCATTCTTCATGCAGTAAAAATAGAGCCGATACCAACGGTTGTTCACGAAGCCGAAAGAAGGATATTCAAAATACGATAATCTTTTAGCGTACATTTTTGGAGATGTAATAGCTTCGTAGTCTTCGAGAAAAGAGGAATTGAGCATCTTTGTAAGGCGGGGCGAGCGAAACCCGCTGCAAGAAGAAGAAGAAGAAGAAGAAGTCGCCTATCGGGAAGAAATTTCAACTGCTCGAGCGAGGAGGCGTAGCCGTTAAATTTAGGTTGGTGCGCTGAAAATTATAAGCGCTATATTTTCTTTCAACTTCTGGGAAGTCGTTTGCCTCGCTTCTAAAAATACTTTTGAGGACATATCAAAAATTCAAGCCTATTTGTAGCCCCTCGTTGTAGAACAAACCTTATCTTATCTTAAATATTTAAAAAAGAATATTAAAAAATTTAATGTTTTGATTTAATATTATAAATATTGAAATGTAATTATTTAAATTTAATAATATTAAGTTTACTACTACTACCACTTATAATAATATAATAATAATAATAATAATAATAATAATAATAATAATAATAATAATAATAATAATAATAATAATAATAATAATAATAATAATAATAATAATGATTATAATAATCATGATGATGATAAAAATAATAAAGTGTTTTAAAAGAAGTTGTGTTTCTTTTATCCTTTTTTAATGTTTGCAATATCGCCTACTTTGATAAAGAAAACCGTCTGTTGTCGGGACAGAATGTAACGACACTGAATAAAATCGCAATTGGGATAGTTCGCTCATTTTTGCCTCGCGACGAGTCATACATAGGTAGATTTTGTTTAGTGGAAATGACTCTTTCGTATTTTTGAAAGTCATCATTATTCGTTTAGGACCGTTAAAAAAATTAATTAATTTTTTTTAGTTTTCATAAAAAAGCAAAATACTTAGTTCATCCTGTATTTATATCTCGCCTATAAAAGGGAGTTGAAATGTTATATTTTTTATCATTCGGACAAGCGTGGTTTTACGCGAATGCGAGTCTCCACCCGGTAGACCAGTATCTGAGAATCGAAAGAACTTTTTTATTCTACTGTAGAAGTGTTTCTCGTTTACGGTGAAGAAGATACCGTGTCCTAATTTTAATCCTTAGCTTTAACGATCGATATCGAAGAATCAATCGAAATGGAAAGAAATGGAAAAAAACTGCAAGATTTAGCTATGAACGTTATTTTCGAAACATCGACTTTCCAAGACGCGTACGACGTTTCGGATTCGAAACAATTCGCAATGAACTGCGATTTGATTATGAATAATTTCATTGAAAAACACGGGACGAAGGAGTTATATTTCAACCTGCTCTTTTCTCTATTCGAATCGGAAGAAGAAGAAAAAACCTCGGCGATCTATCTAGACTTTCTTAAAATCGCGACGGAAACTCCTTACAGAGCGACCGAAGCGATAGCCCTGACGTTGACCAAATATATGGTCGCCACGGAAGGTCGCGCCGATGTTTCCGCGGCTGCTAAAACGACCCAAGTTATTAGGACGATGAGTACAGAATACGAACGCTTAAATTCTTACATTTTTTCATTTGACCAATATGAAACCTTTATAAAATTAACGGACTTAATGAAAGAAGAACGACGTCAACCGTTAGTTCGTATCGAGAAGCTAGAAATTGTTAATACTGGTATTAACCCTCTCACCTTCGACGAAGTCCTCGAAATGGTGAAAAATATTTCCATCTTATTTCCAAATCTAATAGAAATAAAACTGATATGTAAATGCGGCGAAAGGGTGTTAGAACAGGACGTGTATGACAACTTTAATGAACTAAAAGGCCTTCTTGTTTTGAGCAAGTCAGCCAACGATACTTTCTATAGCAAATCGGATATGGATTCTTTAAAGGCGTCGGGAACAGTTGTAGAAATTGATTTTTCTAGTAAATTGCGGGATCTTCTTATTCCCTCTTTAAAGAAATTGACTACCCTAATTGTGGATCATAACAACATCGAAGAAGTCATGGAAATTTCATCGTTATTTAAATTGCAAAAAATCGGAGTTCGTTTAAACCATAAACATCCCCTTACCGTCTTTAGCAGCCATCGTGTAAGCCTATTGGTTGCAAAAACTGGGGTGAAAACGTTAGAATTGATTTTAAGTTTCTCGGCCGAGGAAGAAATATTTCCTAGCTACGCTTATATTATGTATGCTAACGCATTTCGTAAATGCTATGATTGTACTAGTCAAAACCTTGATAATTTAGTCTTGGCCGTTGAAATCGAAAACAGAAGGATAATTAAATGGGTAATTAGTCAAGCTTCAGCGTCGCAAGTCGAAAATCACCTGAACTTATTAGTAGGGGAAGAATATGGAGAAAAAGAAGCGGAGTTAAGACAGTGGAATTTGTTATATAGAATGTTAAGCATTAATTTTTTTAACTTTCTTACTAAAGATCTTGAAAGAAACGAAATACAAATACCATTTTGTCTCGCGTGCAAAGGGATTCACGCGATCATGTCGATCTTTACGCGCGGGACTTACTCAGGCATTGAACAAACGTGCAATATTCATTGCGATAATTCGTGGCGAAAAGAGATTGAAAAGAAAATAATTAATTCTTGGGATACCAAATTTTTTAGAAACCGATTGCGAAGGAATATTAGAAAGATCGATGGTTCATTAGAATTGAATTTACGAAGCGTTTGCCAATTTAACGCTATCCTTCAAAGAAACGAAAGCGTCGATACCTCGTCTCCATTCCGCTTTCCAAATGTGCGTTGCTTGAGATTGACATACGACGAAATCTACAGAAAATTCCATTCAAATCGAAATTGCGGTTCATTGAATAATAAAATTGTAGAAGCCTTTCCGAATCTAACTGACTTAGAAATCAAACTGAACGGGCACGTGGATTCGTCTTTCCAAAGTGTTGTGATTACGGCGAAATGGTAAAAGATGATGAAAACGAAGCCGTTTTTAAAAATTTGGTAGAATTAAAGATCGACTTTGACGACGTCCTTGTGTGTGATATTTGTAGCGCCTCTCCGAATCTAGAAAAGGTCGTTGTATATTTCGGTCGCACGTCTATTTCTCCTTGCAAAATTTATAATCTTTTGAATAACACTCGCTCTTTCGAAAGAGGGGTGGAATTTAATTTTGATAAATACTTAGTAGAAGAAGATTCATTAGAGTTGTTTTACGATTATTGCCGCATTCCTGAACACAAAAGAAATATCAACCAATTATTCGAGAAAATTAAAGTCACTTTGACCGATGTTGACGGAAATCCAGTCATTCGTTGGAATATAAAACAGTATGATTTTACCAATATGTGCGACTTGCCAGCTCATTTTGAATCAATTGATGACGATAACCACAGCGTCGAAAGAGAACAGAAATTCTTCAAGAGTAAGCTATGGTTACGAGATGATATTTATTTTCGTAACCCGCGCTCTTTTTTTAAGTTGCTAGAAAAATTTCGAGATCCAGAACCCAGAACATTTCATTTGATTCATCCCTCTATTGATAATCATGATTTCATCGCGAAACTTTTTGAAGCTGTTGGAGATATAATATATTCTCATATACGCCACCACATATTTTATAATCCATATAGAATAAGAATATAATAGTAATAAAATTTGTTATCGACGATAGTTTTTATTTGTAACCGTATTTTTGCCTTTTTACACACAAACTAAAAAAGAACTAATGAATTTCTGCTTTAAAGACAATGCTTTTTAAAAACTATATAGATAGTAGACAGTTTTGTTATTTTACTTACCCATCAAATTAATTATTCATAGAACGGTTTAGAGATATACAAAATATTATTTTCTTTAATTTAGTAAGAGCTAGTCGAAGGTCCTAAGTATACAAGTCCGACAGGTCCTAAAGTGCTTAAATCTAAAATTTCATCAAAGAAATAATACACAATTTTTTAAGACAAATTATTTTCGGAATTTGCATACTTAGACTTCGACACCATTATATCCCCGTTCCCGATAGGCGTCACTACCTATGAGTCATATCGGATGAAGATAAGTTTTAGCTTAGGTAACTGGTATTTGAAAGCGTTCAGCGACTTCTTCTTTCCGTAAGGCGACACTATATTATAGTGATGTTTCGAAGGAACCGAAAAACGGACCTAACCGTGATCGGGTGGACGCTTATCATAGGGTATAACAATCGTTGAACCCGATATACGTGACGTTTCGCAACGGAACTGACTATAAAGTCCGAAGGTCTAGTATAAAGATCAAGGTCAAAAGTGCTAAGTCGAAGGTCTAGGTATAAGTCGAAGGTCTAAGTATAAGCCGAAGGTCTAAGTGCTAAGTCGAAGGTCTAAGTGCTAAGTTGAAGGTCTAAGTGCTAAGTCGAAGGTCTAAGTCAAAATTCGAAGGTCTAAGTGCTAAGTCGAAGGTCTAAGTGCATACCAATTCGGGACTAATATACGGTCGAATGGTCTAAGTGCAACTTCCGAAAAAAGAATTTGAACAGAAAATTATCCGCGGCGCACAATAATTTTCTTTCGGGTGATTTTAGAGATCTTTTCCAAATTAAGACCTTAGGATCAAAAAATAATAGAATAGATAATAGAGAAACAGACATATTAATCGATATATAAGAGACGGTATATAACACAAGATAGGATTATATGAAGAAATAATAAAAGAAACGCTTTTTTGAAGAAAATAAAAAAAAAAACCACCCGATACAAGAGCAGAATTAATCATAAAAAAATAATAGAGAATACAGAAAAAAAGTATAAAACTATTAAATGAAAAAGAAAAGAAAAAAAATATATCGTATAAAAATATTTAATGAATAAGAAGATAAGAGGAGTAAATAAGATAAAAAAGATATAAAAGATAAAAATAAAATAAAAAAAAAAAAGAGATACCACCTCAACAAAAAATTTTTAAAGTCGAAATTATTTTTCGGAATTTGCACATATATAAATATATAATATAAAAGAATAAAAATACAAAAAAAAGAAAGAAAGAAATAGAAGAAGAATAAAATATAATATTAAAAATATCCAGAAAAGCGAAAACATACAACACCACATACACGACCAGAAAACACACCAACACAGCTCAACCCACACCCCGACTCCACAAACCCCTACCCAACGCCATCAAACCACACAAAGAAATAAAAAAAAAAAAAACAAAAGTAAAAACAGAACATCACTACACACTACAACGCTACAGACACAGACTAACAACCACAGCACTACAACACACCCACCAGCTACAAACCCCAGAAACATAAACAACACAGATAAACAAAAAACAAAAAACAATAAACAAAAAACACAAAGACATAACCAGAAAGATAACCAAGACATAACAACCCACAAACAAAAGAAACAAAAAAATAAAAACACAACACAACAAAACGACAATCAAACACACCACCGACTCCCACAACCCCGCACCCCGCCCCACCACACACCCAAACAGCATCACACACACAGAAGCAATCGAAACACACCATCACGACCTAATGACCACACTAGCTCAAACACCAAAAACAAACAAAAATAACACAAATACAAAGAAAAAAATAAAAAAAAACCCCCACCCCTCCGCCCCCCGCACAGCCTCCGCTCCTCCTCCGCCCTCTTCGCTCTATTCGAACGTTTTCCGGGGTGCCTGCAGAACCCAGGGGATTCCGTCGCCCGTCTCCGTTCTCCGACGACGACTTCCACCGCGCCACCTCTTCCCTTTCTCCCGCCCCTCAATCCCCCCCCTTTTTTAAGTCCCATTCCTTTTTTCGGCTTTGCCCTTAGCCCTTCGCCTTCCTCTTACGTTCCGCGCTCCGGCGTCCTTCTATGCCGTCCTCCTCGGTTGAAGATAGTTTTAGCTTAGGTAATTGGTATTTGAAAGCGTTCAGCGACTTCTTCGATTCCCGTAAGGCGACACTATATTATAGTGACGTTTCGAAGGGAACCGAAAAACGACCTAACGTGATCGGGTGACGCTTTTTAGGGTATAAACCATCGTTGAACCCGATATAGTGACGTTTCGAACGGAACTGATATAAGTCGAAGGTCTAAGTGCTAAGTCGAAGGTCTAAGTGCTAAGTCGAAGGTCTAAGTGCTAAGTCGAAGGTCTAAGTGCTAAGTCGAAGGTCTAAGTGCTAAGTCGAAGGTCTAAGTGCTAAGTCGAAGGTCTAAGTGCTAAGTCGAAGGTCTAAGTGCTAAGTCGAAGGTCTAAGTGCTAAGTCGAAGGTCTAAGTATAAGTCGAAGGTCTAAGTGCTAAGTCGAAGGTCTAAGTGCTAACCATTCGGGACTAATATAAGTCGAAGGTCTAAGTGCAAATTCCGAAAAAAAAATTGAACAGAAAATTATCGGGGAAATATTTTCTTTGTGATTTTAGAGATTTTCACACTTAGACCTTTGACTTATATTAGTTCCCGTTGAAACGTCACTATATCGAGTTGAAGCGAGTTTATACACTAAAAAGTGGCATTTGAAAGCGTTCAGCCGCTTTTGCGATTCCCGTAAGGCGACACTATACTATAGTGACGTTTCGAAGGGAACCGAAAAACGATCTAACTTGATCGCGCAACACCTTTTAAGGTATAAACTATCACTTCAACCCCATATAGTGACGCCTCAACGGGAACTGATATAAGTCAAAGGTCTAAGTGTGAAAATCTAAAAAATCACAGAGAAAATAATTTCCCAAAAAGTTTTAAGTCGAAATTATTTTTCGGAATTTGCACTTAGACCTTCGACTTATATTAGTTCAACAAACAAACGAACGAACGGTCAGACGAACAAACGAACTCAAAACATACTATATTCTCCCGAACGGAACATCAACTCCCCGCTCGACCCTCACGCTCAACCCACGCTCAACCCACGCTCAACCCACGCTCAACCCACGCTCAACCCACGCTCAACCCACGCTCACCCACGCTCAACCCACGCTCAACCCACGCTCAACCCACGCTCAACCCACGCTCAACCCACGCTCAACCCACGCTCAACCCACGCTCAACCCACGCTCAACCCACGCTCAACCCACGCTCGACCCATGCTAAATCCTCGCTCACGCTCACGACCGTGTGTATGCTCTTCGCTCTAATAGCTACGTCATCACGCTCGCACCACGCGTCCGGAGCTAAGTCGAAAGTCTAAGTATAAGTCGAAGGTCTAAGTGCTAAAATCTAAAATTTCTCAAAGAAAATAATACACAAAAATTTTTAAGTCCAAATTATTTTTCGGAATTTGCACTTAGACCTTCGACTTATATCAGTTCCCGATCAGGCGTCATTATATGACGTCATAATCGGATTGAAGATAGTTTTAGCTTAGGTAATTGGTATTTGAAAGCGTTCAGCGACTTCTTCGATTCCCGTAAGGCGACACTATATTATAGTGACGTTTCGAAGGGAACCGAAAAACGACCTAACGTGATCGGGTGACGCTTTTTAGGGTATAAACCATCGTTGAACCCGATATAGTGACGTTTTGAACGGAACTGATATAAGTCGAAGGTCTAAGTGCTAAGTCGAAGGTCTAAGTGCTAAGTCGAAGGTCTAAGTGCTAAGTCGAAGGTCTAAGAGCTAAGTCGAAGGTCTAAGTGCTAAGTCGAAGGTAAGTATAAGTCGAAGGTCCTAAAGTATAATCGAATGTCTAAGTGCTAAGTCGAAGTCTAAGTATAAGTGAAGGTCTAAGTAATAAGTCGAAGGTCTAAGTGCAAGTCGAAGGTCTAAGTGGTAATAAGTCGAAGGTTTAAGTGCTAAGTCGAAAGGTCCTAGTGCTAAGTCGAAGGTCTAAGTGCTAGTCGAAGGTCTAAGTGCTAGTCGAAGGTCTAAGTGCTAAGTGGGAAAGTCTAAGTGCTAAGTCGAAGGTCTAAGGGCTAAGTCGATAGGTATAAGTGCTAAGCGAAGGTTCTAAGTGCTAAGCTCGAAGGTCTAGAGTGGCTTAAGTCGAAGGGTCCTAAGTGCTAAGTCGCAAGGTCCTAAGTGCTAAAATCTAAAATTTCTCAAAGAAAATAATTCACAAAATTTTTTGTCCAAATTATTTTTCGGAATTTGCACTTAGACCTTCGACTTATATCAGTTTTTTTGCGCTTTTTTTTAACCCTTGTTAGGGGGCTCGAGCCGATGGGGGGCGGAGGGGGGGACGTTTCATACCCCGGAGGGGATGGTCGGAGGAACCCCCGCGACACCCAAAGACCAAAGAGCGGGGTTCCGGAGACCATCCCCGGAGGGGGGGATTAGTCCCCCGCCCGTAGTCCACCTAGAGGCCGAGAGACCCCGACTCTGTACATCTTGGCGTTTACCCGTGGGTATTCGTTAGTGATATACCCAAAAAACAGTCCAGCGCCCTCTTTTTTTGTGGTCAGGGACTTACTTTTTTTTATACCATGTATATTAAAAAAATGTATATGTACTAAGTAAGGTGGCATGGGGTTCATGCCATCGGATGGCATGAGTTGCGAATACCGCATTAAAATAAATAAAACATGACATGCCATGCTGCATATACACGATTTGGCATGAAATCCATGCCATGACCATGCTGCGTATTCGTCTTAGCGCCCAAAAATGGTCAGTCTGTTGTAGCTTAGGTAACTGGTATTTGAAGGCGTTCAGCGACTTTTCCGATTCCTTTCAGGCGACACTATAATATAGTGAGGTTTCGAAGGGAACCGAAAAACGACCTAACGTTATCAGAGGAGTTTATATTTTCACACTTTTAAAAAACTTTTTTTCTCAATATGTATTATATATTTTTTTTTAATTTTTATTTTTTTATTTTAGTTTTTTCTTTAGATTTTAATTTTGAACGAATATCGTAAAAGAAAAATTAGAAACATTAGTTTCTTTTAATAAAAAAGGTATATAGAAGGAATAAAAATTCAATTTTTAAAAACAATTTTTATTAGCACGAAAATAGTAAGGTCGTATAACATTTTTTTAAAAAAATAGGCAACGTAGGGTGAAAAGGTCTCGTCGACTTTTCAAAAAAAAACCTCACTCATGCGAGAATCATATCATCACGATCTATTTTTGGGGCCCCTCCCTCTAATAATTTTTTAAATTCTTCGCTCCACCCTAGCTTTTCCACAATATTTTGGCAGTGTTCCTCGAAATCACCAAAGAGCCTGACGGTTAAATTCTTGTGGTTTGGAATATTTAATTCTGCGAGCTGTCGAGATTCGATTTCCGTTTGAATTTCTCGGATGGGTTCTCGATTGATAAAAAGCCGAGGGCAAGATTCGGGCGCCGAGTAAACCAAATGAGCGAAAGGAGCGAGGGTTAAAGAAGCTCCTATTATTATTAATAAATCGCAATTTTGAAACTCTTTGATGCGTTTACTTATATCTTGCGGAGGTAAAGGCTCGTTGTATAGTAGGATATCCGGTTTCACCACGCCTTTGCCGCAAACGGAGCAAATGGGAATAACGCTTTCGAAAAAAAAAAGTTCGTTTTTCATCCATTCTCGCGTGTATTCTTCTTTGCACGAAAGGCAATGATTCGTGCGAAGCGAGCCGTACATTTCCGTGATCTTTTCAATCGGGATACCGGCTAAGGTATCCAGCGTATCTACGTTTTGCGTGTAATGTCGCACCAAGATCCCTTTGTCGTGCAGCAGTTTAACGAAGTAGTGAGCCGGAGTTGGTTTAAATTCGGACGGGTAAAAATCTTTAAACAATTTAAAAAAAGGTTTCGGGTTCTTTTTGAAAGATTCCATATCGAATATAGCTCTGGGGTTCGGCAACTCTTCGTCTTCGTCGTATTTTTGTATATTTTTGTATTTTTGATGGTCGATGACCGATCGTCGGGAATTTCCAAAGAGGTAGATATCTCGGAACCGACCAAAGTGATTACGTTTTTACATTTTCGGGTGTTAATGAGGGAAACCACGTCGTCGAGCGTCAGTCGCCGGTTCTTGGAGGTTTTTACCTCGGACGATGATGCGCTTGTCGTTGATGCGATATGTTCAGCCATTCTAGGTCAGAAAATATTGTGATAATTCGACAGACCTCAAGCTCTTATTTATATAGTAAATTCGAAAATAGTTTCTTATAATTGTTACTTTTTATTTATTAATTTATTTATTATTTTTTTATAATACTATTTTGATTTTTCACGTTTTTAAATGTAATTTAGTTTTCAAAGTTGCATTCCGATGTTTTAGATTAATATTATCTGTTATTTTTTTCAATCTAACTGGAATCATTTCGTTCAAACGTATTTATACACTTTAATATCCAAAAACGAATTGACGTTTTTCAAAACTATGAAAATTCTAGTACAAATTAAATTTTATTTACATTTTCAAATTACTCACGCTCGTCTAATAATTACTTTTTTGCTTATTCTTTGTAAATCGAATAAAAAAACTACATATATTTTCAATATTTTTAATGTAAATAACAATAAACAGTTTTATTTCATCGTTTTTCATATTTATTTATCTTTTTCGCCTATAAAAGGGAGTCGTGTCTTCTACAACTGTTACCACCAATCATTTTACCCTGCGATTTAGCACCTGAGAATAGCATTTTATGATTGTTTTTTGTAAAGAAAATATTGCGTTATCTTAATCTTCTTTATAACCCGAATTCGACGAGGACAAAATCGAAATGGAGGAAAATGTGAAAAATCTGCAAGATTTAGCGATGAAGGTCATCTTGCAAACACGATCCTTTCAAGATTCTTTCAACAGCGGATCGGATTCGAAAAGACCAGCGGTGAATTATTATTATTCTTTGCTCTTCGATTTGATCATGAATCGGTTGACCGAAAAACACGGAGCTAAAGAATTAAATTTCGACCCGCTCTTATCGCTATTCGATTCGGACAACCGAGAAAAAAAATCGGCTATCTATGTGGCCTTTCTGGAAAATGCTACGAAAAATCCGTACAAAACGACCGAAGCGATAACCCTCACGTTGACCGAGTATATGGTCCCTGCGAAAAGTTTTTCCGATGACGCTCCTGATGTGGCTGTCAAAACCGCCGAAGTAATTAGGGCAATGGGTAC
>JABUQX010014529.1:0-35420 GCA_015478945.1 Trachelipus rathkii
TCCCCCTAACAATACTTTAATACCACTCTCCATTTTGTATTTTTCATATTGCGCTGCCCCTGCGCTACCCAATCACTCCGCACACTCACTACACCATCTTGACACATCTTCCTCCCCTCCCCCCACTATCATTCAACTAATCTCCACTAAAATATACTTATCCCCCTTTAATTTACCTCTTCTTCAACGACTTATCCTCATTTCTCACCACTAACTCACTTCCTCATCTCCTCCCTCTCAATAACCACATACATATTCCAAGCACTAACCCTCCTTCTTCTTACTTTTTTTATATTAATTAGTACTAAAAAATGATCTTTCCAGAACAAAATCTTATTGCGCTCTCTCTTGATTTCAATCCATTCTTCCCGTCACTCTCTCACTAAAACTAATACCATTCATCCTTTTTGCTACACTTCTCTTCGATACCGCTCACTTCACCGCCACTCTTTGAGCTTCCCACTCTCAACAACACCTTCATCTACTATTCCTCGCATCTAAGCTTAATCTCATACTTTTTCCTACTTCCAGAAACCATCTATTTCACAATAAGCTCTTTTTTCCTTTTCACCACCTCTTTCACCTCCTCACTCCACCATTCACTCCATTTCCTTCTGCTTGCACACACCCTTTTTACTACTCCATATACCCTTCTAGCCTCTTCACATACTGCCTCGTTTAAATCTTCATCACTCCCCCTCCACCTCCCCATTTCCCGTCCCTCTCACGTTTCTCTATCAAACTATCCTCCATATCCTCCTACACCTAAACTCGCCTTCTTAACAACTCCTGTACATCATCCAATTTTTGCCACTATTTTCATGTCTACTTCTCCTCTTTCTCCCCTCTCCCTAACCGTACCGTCTCTCCACCCTTATCTAGCAACTCCACCAATTTAGCTCAAGTTCTACTAGCGACACTTCAAACTCTAATACTTTCATCTAAGTATACTAACCTGTATCTTCCATTTACGCACATTCACAAATAATACACTATACGGTTTCTTTTAACAACATAAGGCCACATGCACCGCCCAGTTCAATACCATCACACATTCATAGTAAAAATTAACTTAAGATTTTTTACTTTTTAGTTTTGAACCAAGTATCATATACCCCAAACATAAAATGTACGTGTGTTCTTTTTATAGCCATACCAACACATCAACTCTAACAGACTTTATCCCATTAACATTCCTTCTCACCACCATACCCCCCAACATGGTCCTGTGATTTACTCTCTTCCCGAACGCCCTCCTTTCTTCATCGCGTTGTGTGTCGCGGCCCACTCATACAAACCTTAGGCTCGCCCAAATAGACAAAAAATTATTAAATTAATAGATATGTACTCTTGTCTTAAAGGACCAATTGAAAGGTATAATGAACCCCTTCCATTTCAACTTCGTTGTCACTATCCAAAAAACTTTTTCTTCCTATTTCTTTTCCCGCACATAATCGGTGCATACTTCTACTTCACATCTATGCGTCGCATGGTAATGAGCGATGCATATAAAAACCACACATTTTTCCCCACAATAGCCCCTATGCGAGCATATTCCAACCCGAATTCTTCACCATGCAATAAGCCACACCACACTCTCTATTTCCTCGACAGTCCTATAGGCCTTGCACTCTAGTTACACTACTATATAACACCGAAAACCAAATTTATTCCTCATATAACTCTATTCCACAACACCTTTCCCTCGCCCTGAATCTCTAACGTTCACCCCTGAATATCATATCCCTTATATTTTCCAAAGTCGAGTCTCCCTCGTTCCCTTCAAAAATCTTAGTTTCAGTTTAACCCTAGCACAAAATCCAAACCTTTGTGTTCTCTCGCACAAAAGTGGCACGGCTCGCATTCCTCTCTCTTTACAAATCCTCGCTTTACTCTCTAAACTCAGTTCATACACATCCACCCGCACTAATTTGCCTCACCTTACTCCTATAATCTTTTACTATCATTATCGTGATATATAATAATAGTTACAACATCAGGAACAGCATTTTTGAGAAGCATTTTTCCAATGAGATATTTCCTCTTATGACATTCAGTGAGTTTGGTTCACCAAATACAAACTTTTGACGTTTGAAATTCTTGTCTACGACATGACTGGCCAGAAAGAACAAAGAAACTGCTATACAACATATACTCTTGGCATTTCTTTGCTTTCATATTTTGAAGATGTTATGAATTGTTGAAAGGTTTAATGATGGAGTGTTGGAGGGCTTACTCTATTTTTTAAATATATATAAGTTAGATATTGAATTTCAGAATATTTTGATTAGTACTTAATTTAGTATTAAAACACCAAAATGTCTATTTCACGAGATAATTTCTTAGTAATTTTTTATCTCCCTAATTTATTTTAGTCCTTACTATATTGTGTGAGGTATTATATATATAACTGAATATGATTAGTATCATATATATATTTATAGTCTAAATATATAGTATATTATAGTAAATTTAACAATAGAATTAAAAGTTACTATCAATGCTACACACGAGACTTGTTCGTGGCTAGCATGTAATTAATCGTGACGTCAAGGTTTTCATGGATATCGCTGATATGCATATTATTTTAAACGCAATATTTTTCCAATATGTATTTATATTTTTTCTAGCATAAACTTATTATACCTACTTCTAGCCATAATGACAGAATTTCCATTCTTACAGCTAAAATGATTGAATTGACCGTTTTAAAGCAAATCGATAGTCGTGAAATGTTGAGAAAGCCCACAAGGACCGCTCCTTCTTGACAAAAATCAGTTCGTCGAGACCGCTTAATGATGAGAACAGGATTACTTTAAGAATAGTTTACGGTCGCCAGGTTGACCAAATAATGAGGCCATATAATCAGAATAGAGGAATTGAAGAAAAAGAAAAAATAAAAAAAAAATGAATGAAAACTTCATAAAGACACTTGCAAGTCTTGAGTCCACAGACGACAATTTCTTAGGCGTCGTGAATGAATAAATCTGAATCTGCTAATATTTATTTTTGAGGTACAAAATATATACACTTACAAATATTACTATAATCAGTATAGTTATGTAATACTTCTTGTCAATAGATTTTCAAAGATAACTTATAATAAATAAAATATATTAAGAGCCATATAGAAATAAAACCGCTTTCAATGCTTAATGTGCTAATTATAAAATAGTTAATGATAAATCGCAAAAACTCTTTTCTCACAAAAGATCGTAGAATTCACTTTTATTTAAAACAATGTAAACAAAACAAACCAACTAGTCCATTGGCGAAATTTGAAATGCTACACAGTTATATTGCAGTCTAGCATAAATGTTTTAAATGAGATGATTTAATGGTTCAATAAATCATGAGTAGATAAATCTAATTGCACTTTTGAAATAACACATATAATTTCTTTCTTAAGAATATTTAAAAATAGACACAACATATAAATCTACCACATTGAAAAGGCATTCGCAAATAATAATCACAAACCAAAGTCAGATTAAATAGTCCCATTTGAACAAAAGAAGATAGTATATATATATATATATATATAATATCGATATATATATATATATATATATATATTATATAATATATATATATATATATATCTATTTTATATATATAATATATATATATATATATATATGCCGCTGTAAGTAGTTTTCATGAAAATCTATGAAAAAACAAAGCATCTCAGTGAGATTATCCAACTTGAACTATGGTTAATAAAAAATATAAAATTATTTTTCCGGTTAGCCATTTCAAAAGATTTTACTTAAGGTTAGGTAACTTTTACCACTGGCGCCGTTGCATCTCCTTAGACTTGAATTAGGTTAACTAAATTGTTGAGAAGTTTTATGCAGGCTATAGAATTTTTTCAACAAATTACCTTTCGCAAGAATAATAAAAATATAATAGACGAAAAATTATTATTATTATTATTATTATTATTATTATTAAGAATTATTATTATTATTATTATTATTATTATTATTATTATTATTATTATTATTATTATTATTATTATTATTATTATTATTATTATTATTATTATTATTATAATTATTATTATTATTATTATTTAATTAATTAATAATAAATTTCGATTTTAATTAAATAAATCTCGTTACCCATAAATTTTAAAGCAAAATAGTCTCTTCAAAGAATTTCAAAAAAACAAATTATAATTAAAGAATTTTGTTATAAGATGTGAAAAATATTATAAAATTATTAAAATTTACATATTCCAATTAGGGTGGAATATATTAAAAATTTTCATTTTCCACCAGTTAATCGGGGATATGTCTTTATTACTTTTTGATGGGTGAAATCAAGTGTGAGTAGCCTTATAAAAAAAAAACAAAATATATATAATATATAATATATCCCAAACTATATATGATGATCTATTTATATTGGTTAAAGTCTCTAATATGTATATATATATAAGCACTCTATTAATAAAACTAAATAATATATTAAGTAAAAAATTTGATATATATTTTAAAGGCTTTTGATATTTTATAGCAATTGAGAAGAGTATGCACTATGAATAATAGATTATATACTATAATATAATAACTATATAGTTATTAATAAAATATGTTAAATATATAAATATATATTATATAAATATAGTAAGAAAAATTTTATATATATATATAGTAGTATTATAATAAATATATAATTAAGCTTAGGTTATTATTATTTATATAAATAAATACAAAATAAATAATAAAAATATAATATATATCATATAATGAGTATTATATATATATAAAATAACTGAAATAGGAAGAACTAATATATCGCTATTTATAGTATATATAGTGATATATATATTATATATATTATCTACAATACCAATGATACCAATGTAAATATTAATATACTCATATATAATATTATTATATAATATATATATATATAGTATAATTAGTATATACTGATAAGTATATATATATATACAATATACTATAATTATATATATATATATATATATATATATAGTAGGAAAAAACCTAAAAATAAAATAAGATAAAAATATAGTTTGAGTTAATAATTTATAATATTATTAGGTATAATTAATATATACTGATAATAATATATTTATTATATATTTATATATAGTTATTAGTATATAAGTATATATATATATATATAGTAATAATAATATAACTATAAATAAAATATAATAAAAAATATATATATAGATTTATATATAATATATATATATATATATTAGAATTACTATATATATATTAATAGTGAGTGAGAGTGAGTGAGGTAGTTATATAGGGATTGTAAAGATATTTCATGAATACTACTATATTAATAATATTTATTTTATAAAGTATAATAATATTATGTATTATAATAATATTATGTTATTATAATTAATTATTTAATAGTAATATATAGTATATATTTTAAAATTATAGTAAGTATTATATTAATAAATATACCATTATATTAAATCAATAGTACAGTTTAATATAATAATTATAATATAATGATATTATCATATATAGATATATATTATCTATTATAAATAAAATAAATTATTTTAGTAATATATAATATATAAATATGATATAGTATATATATAATATATAGTAATATTATAATATATAATAATAAGTTATGGTAATCTCTACTGATATATACCGTATAGTAGTCTTATAGAGGAAGCCATCACTCTATAACTTATATATTATAATATTATAATATACTAGATAATAATTATATATAAGTTTATAAGTAGTAGGATAGGTTATATATATATATATATATATAGTGATATTAGATATATATTATATAGACTATATATATATACTATATTATATAATATTATAATAATATATATATATATATATATATATCTTACTATATATATATATATAATATATAATTATAATTGTAGGTATAATAACATTTATATAATATATAATATATATATATTATATATATATTATATATAATATATAGGTATATATATATATTATATACTAGTATATATATATACTAAAATATATATATGTATTACTTATAATATATATGTATAGATAATATACTATAATATAATATATATATATATATATAAGTATAAATATATCAGTATATATTTAATATATATATTATATATTATATATATATTGATATATATATATATAGCTATATCATATATGATATATAAATATATATATATATATATATTATATATATATATAGTATAGTAAATATATATATATATATAGTATAATATATATATATAATATATATATATAATAATATAAATATAAGTATATATAGACGAAGAGTATGGTAGTAATTAAACAGATATATATATAATAAAGTTAATATATATATAGTAATGTTTATATAATAAAAGGAGACAAGGTGATGAGGTGATATCATATATGATAATATATATAAAATATTTCAACCGATAATATATATATATATACTACTTATATTTGACATACCACGTTAAACTATGTATAATTAATATATTATATATATTTATATATATTATATATATATAATATATATATATATATATATATATATATATATATATTATTATATATAATATATATATATATATTATATATTTAATATTATATGTTATATATATATATATAATATATTATATATATATATATTATATATAATATATATTTATATATAATATACTACTATAATATAATATATATATATATATATATAATATATATAATATATATATATATATATTTAATATTATTATATATATATATATATCTTAATATATATTTTATATATGATAAATATATATATATATATATAATATAAGCCCTATATATATATAATATATATATAGTATATATATATATATATAATATATGCTACTACACAGTACACTATTTAAAAACATTATTATATATTATTATATCACCTATATATGTATATGAACATAACGAGTTATACTAAATTAAGTAGTATTATATACCTAAATATATAGATATAATTATTTATTAATTAATAAATAATAAATATATACTATATATACAATATATTGTTATACTATATTATATTTATTAATATATAGTATAGATATATATTAGATATATAAAGCCATACTTTGATTATTGATATCCTAATCAGTAGTTTAAAATAAATTGAGAACATAAGTATTTCAATTTAATTAGTATTAAGGCCTATTTACTATATTATATACTATAATAAAAGAACTATTATTTGGAATAGTAAGTTATAGAATGGTATTATGAATATACGATATTATAAGTATATTATATATATATATAACGATATATTTATATAGATATATATGATATATATATGATATATTATATATATAGTATATATATATATATAGGGATATAATTATATATATATATATATATATCTACATATTATATCATTCCTTTATATTTTCTAACTAACTACTTGAATATGAAGATACTCACATGACTTGATATAATAATATGATATAAATATATAATATGTAGTCCGAATATATATATATATAATAGGTATATATATATATATTTGATATATAAACATAGTATATATATAGAAAAATAATATATATATAAATATAATAATAAAGATAATACCGAAAATTATATTATTAAATACATATATAGTCATTAAATATATATTTTTAATAAAAGCCTAATAACTCACATGAGTGCTACTATACAAATAGATCTCATAATCGTAATTAAAGTACTTTAGAGAGGATTATAATATATAATGAGTATTATTATGAGCGAGGTAATTAGTTCAATATATATAAGTATAGCGGATAATTTAACATGTAGCTAATATATTAGTGAGATATTATGAGTATTATATATTAGTTATATTATATAATAGAAAGTTTAGACGTTATCTACTTTAATACTCAGTTAGTTATCTATTATATTATTAAAACATATCATAGTCAATTAGTTTGTATAGTTATTATCAATTATATAGAAACTAAAATGAGGCTAATTAGTAGTATAAAGTATATTAGTCTATATTATATTAGTATGATTGTATAACTATTATTTTATATGTTCATATCAATTTCAGTATATGAAGTAATAGTAGGAACCTTAAAAGGTATATTGATAGTATTTTATCAATGATTAATATTTTATATATTGATTCACTGAGGTAGTATTAATGAATATAGATTACTATATATATATTATATGAGCTGCTTATAAGTATACTATACGAAGCGTTATATATATTATATTTATTACTAGAGTATTTATTGGAGTTAAAACTTATATAGTGCAATTATATTTACTACTATATAAGTATAGAGTATACTTCCCTTACTGACACTATATAATAAGTAGTATAGTGAATAAGATAAGTTATTATAGTTATATAGTAGCCGGAGGTGATATAAATAGAATAACTTAGGTAGATATACGCTTCCATAGTCATCTTATATAACACTAATATATAGTTATTCAGGTATTTATGAGTATAACTATATACATGGCGACTAATATCATAGTAGGTATTTCACTATTATATATATAACCATCATATTCGAGGTTCTAACGTACCTTAATACACCCTTATAAAGGAACAATAATATGAAAGTCAGCATGACATAAACCATGTGAATGTGTCTAGTAACACCAGTTAGCACAGCGAACAAAGCGAACTGTTTATTCACCTCGGCAAAAACACACACACTCTCTGCGCGCAGTAACTCCATACGCCGTGTCGGGAGCGCAACTCATCAGATCACATGAGTACACAAGTATATTCTAGGTAATATATGCAAACTCGAAGTAAGAATGCAGAAACGTGAATGCTGCCGGCATCACGGAGCAAATTCTCCACTGCGCTAATGATACAGAAGCTACTTTCTGATTTTTAAGTAGGAGGAGATGTCAAGAGGAATCACTTCCTGAACAGGACTCTACCAGGGGACGTAAATCGAGTCTACGTTACGATAGGTTAATCTCACGCTATGTTTCCTATCGACGGTAAGGAATTACGGGTAGGATTAGCTGCAAACAAATACTGTTGCGATAGATTTAGAAAAATGGTACGTGCGGGTTCACACCAGCCGTATTCTTTCAGATGTAGATAAAATCCACTGGCGGTAGTCAACAATTGAAATCGCTAAGAAATAATTTACGAGAGAAGATGGAGAATGTGTTTCTAAAATCTTGATGTTTTAGTAAGCTACGAAATTTTTAGGAGGTCAGTGAATTTGGAGATTCATACAGGAATTTAGACCCGATTAGTTTGAGGCAAGTTCAATAAGGAAAAGGGTTTATTAGACAAAGTTCAGACTCCCTCCAAAATTAAATGTGCACCACAAGTAACTACGATAAACCTAGACACCAAGATAGATAGTAAAATAAATACAATGATTCGAGAGATGCAACGATATTGAAGAGCGAGTACGTCACGTGCGTGAACTTCCACAGTAGAGTCTGAAGTGAGCGAGTATATAAAAAAAAATACGATCCCTTACAGGAGATCACGTTTTTCACGACTACACAATTTTCGTATTGTCCACTAAGTCCCGAAGAAATACAGACATCCTCGCTTATCAGTACATATAATAAATAATCAACGTGTCATCAGTGTACTGACGCAAAGCATACAGCAATGATTATCTAGAATACCGGGGAGCCCTGAGCGAACGGTGCGTTCGTGAGTTGCTCGGACCAGCCCAGAACGGAAGACACTCTGAAAGGCGAGTCGAAACTCTGCTTAATTAAAATTGTGTAGAGCTGGGGAGTATCTCGAGGAAACCGAAGCGCAGAGAACGGGTGGCTCCCACCGCGGCTCGTCGACTAGGTCAAGAGACTACGGGTGAATAAAAACCCCACAGAACAGTACAAACAAGAAAGTAATAACCGTACTCATAGAGATATGCACTTGCAAGGAGTGTTACGAGATTACAGGAAAGGATCACAAATGTTGCACCATGCAGACCGCGCGTGACGAATATGGAAGCGACGAGAAGGTGACGAAAGGATCATCGTCAAAGGGTTTAAAACACTCAGCAAGGTGTTTACTTCGGAACACTTCTTACGCGTAATAATCTTATGATCACAATGAAATGATGTATAGTGTGAATAGTAGATGCACTTTTGACATTGCGCCTGAGTGACCAGAACGCCTGCAGAGCGAGCAGTGCGCGCCACTTGCGCTCACTCTATCTCACACAGCATCGAAACAGCGCATGATCAGATGATTAGTCCGTTTAGGCATAACTGGCAGATGCGTGTCATGAGTCCGTTTGTGAACCAAAGAGGTATTAAACTGAGGGACGAGCGGCTACGCTCTCGGGGGGTGACCCCCCTCTTTTTGGAGGCATTTACAAGGTATTAAATTTACACCGGATTCGTCACTTACCCCGCATATATACAGTATATAATTTTCAGCAGTTTTAACAAATATCTCTATCCTTCATAATCGAAAAGGCTGGTCTCGCAAACTGATCCTGAAGACTACTATTATTTAATATATATCATCATAATATATATATATATATCACCCTATTACCTACCCTATACTCCATATGCTTTAATTTATTTTATGATGAAGAGGGTGGATAGGGTATATAGTAATTAAAGCTATGTCTCATAAGGTACCTATTATTCTCTTCTGCAATAGGTACATATAGTATATCTGAATTATTCATTTTCTTTTCTATTACGACTTCTAAAATATTTATCAAAGTTCACTGTAAAAGTTTCAAAATCAATAAATTTTTCATATTAAAAAAACAAAAAGTATTCTAAGATGTCTACTACCAGCTGTATCGTAATAAGATATCTAAGCTCAATGTGGAAAAATCTCCAAAAGGGAAAGCGAAAGTACAAGGCGCAGAATGACGAAGAGAGACGAGGCTTTGGAGAGACACAAGACATCAGCGCACAACACACAGATGCAGAGTTTTAGTTAACTTGAAAGGTATGAGAAATATACTACACACGTACGAAGAACTAGTCCAAACAATTTTACGAAATAGAAGATGAAGATTGTATTGCACGAAAGATTATTGTTAGTATATGAGATAGATGTATGAGCAAGGAGAGGTCAAGAGAGACGATAGAGAGAAAGATATGTAGTAGTGAGCAGATACAAGTAGAGATGAGACAGGGAGAGAGAGGAGACGAGAGATGAGCAGAGAGAGAGTAGAGGTAGAGAGAGCAAGAGAGAGAGGAGATGATGACCACAAAATTGAACAAATGGTAGGAGATATTCTCGAGAGCAGAAATGAGATTTATTTGAATATCTCTTTAATATTATAGTAAGACCTATCGTTCAGTGTTAAACAAAGGAAAAAAAAAAATTTATATACTTTATAAGTTTGGAAGAGTTTTTTTTAAATATACATTTTAGATAAATAACATAAATATAATAAATTTATAATGATAATAGCTTATAATCAAAATAAATACTATTTCTTATGATTAATAATTAGTAACATCTTTAGGTATGACATTACGCAGGTAGCTAGCAAAATTTTTAAATCATTTCCTTTGGCTAAATTTTGGAATAATTAAGTCTATTAAATACAAAAAATAAAAATACAAAGAGAAAAAAAAAATTTTACATTGTAGAAGGTGAAGCTTCGTTTCTCAAGAGAATCGTCGAGTCATAAGTAGAAAATTTAACAAATTCTCTTCCACTGGAAGCAAGGACACCCTTAGCGAAAAAACCACTCTCCCTTTGTGCGAATATGTGATGATATTCATAAGACAATTAAAATAAGTTGAAATAAGCAAAGGTGAATATAAGTTGGGAGTATAAGTTAAAAAGAGATCAAATAATCGATGAAATAGTAGTAATGAAAAAATAGAGTAGAACGTTTTACTCATAATAATGTTTATCGGAGAACTCATATTTAGATCTCATATAGTTCAGAACATAATAATATCAATAAAAAATAATCAAGCATGCCAATCTGCTTTCAATCATGTAACGGACACTCCTAAATTTAATGTAATTAATATAAATAAACATTATATAATTATATACACTATAAACTAATTAATTGTATTTTAATTCATGAGGTTAAGTTAATAATACATCTACAAAACTCCAATAAAAATAATAGAAATTAATATAAAATAATATATATCATAATATTGATATTTATTTAATATTAGTTAAATGAAATAATGAAACATTATGTATAAGCCACACTCAACAAATATTATTTGAATAAATTTTATACATTCAATAAAATAATATAATAATAATAATATAATAAACTTAGGACACTTTATATGAGACTCAATAGATTTCACTTTAGAGATTATAATAAATGAATGATAAAATTGACATACATTATAGTGAGGGCGCTTTGACTTCGGGTAGACATATAGTAACATTTGTGTTTGATATATAGTGTTTAGCTAGCTTTTTTAATGGATAATATTAAATAATGTTACGAATATGTATATCGCAGTGTTGTAATCTAATTATGCTATTTTGAAATATTGTTCAATCTTTGATATCTTCTCAGTTTTTTCTTTGTATTTTATATTTATTTTAGTTCAAAAAAGCCTACGATCACGGTTAGCTCCAAGTAGTTAGTTAGCTAATCCTTCCCGAGAGACTCGCAAACTAGAAGCGAGAGTTCTACCAGTTTTTTTTGCACAACTGGTCGGGATTTAATAGTTTGAGAAATATGTTAAGACTTTTCAGCAACATGTCTTTAGGTGCTTTGAGGCTTCGAGTCTCATGGCTCGGACGTTAGTAGTATTCATAAATTTTTAGGTATTGACTATGATCACATGATATGCACAGTAAAATGAATCAACAGTTCGCACCTTATATATATTCTTTTGAGGGACTACTAATTCAGAAGTTTTTACGAACTGTACCGTAGTTTTAACCTTTAATTTGATGCGCCTGTGGCTATAGCACTTTAATTATGTGGGGCCTTAGAACTTTTATGTGTCGACCAACCCTTTGGTCCTTCTCAGGCGAGTCGACTTTGTTAGGCCCAAGTGTGAGTGAGACCAACTTATATTTCATTTTATTTGGCCCCAATCTAATTTATTTATTATCGTAGAGCACCCCTAATTATTTGCAACTTACCTTCTAATGATAAGAAGTAGGTTATGCGCACTAAATGACGGTATGCCGTAATATATGACTAACAGTTAGTACGTATTGCTATATAATATATATATATACCCTATACTAATATATAAATACGTATCAACTAATAATTATTTTTCACGAGATATACTAAATATAGGGATCAATTTTTATTAGCCTCACAACGGTATATATTTTTTTGAGATCTTATCATTTAGGAGGTACTTATGACCTAAATTTTTGATTATGTCTAACCATTTTTATGTATCCTTTCCCACTTTGCTCCATAAAGTTTAGTACAAGTAATAATATGCACATGGGTCAATTTGACCTCACGATGTATATTTTTATTGTCCGTTCATGGGTCAATTTTTGACCCACGGTAATTGATTTATGGTCTTTTACCTTTAGGGACTATGAAAGCCTATTGTGTTGATTCTCGTGGTAACGTTGTTTTGACCATTAGAGATATAATAGAAAAAAATAGCTAACATTGACTCCATAAATATAATGCCTTAATGAATGCGGTCTCTAATATGTACTCATTTATAGGTAGTCCTACGGATTATATAATAGAACGCGGACCATGCTAATTTATTACATACCCTCTCATAACTTAATAACTAGTAGCAAAAACAATAATGAAAAGGTTTTCGTAATTGTGTTTTCATCGATCAACTTTGAACAGCAGTGAGAGTATGGAGCTGGTCCTAACTTTGAATGCAAGCAATAAAAGACACTATCTCATTAGTTTTGTATAACTTTTCAGCGACACACTTAGAAAGCACACCACACTGGAGCATCAACACAAACGATACTTAACGTGTGATACATCACACAGTATTACTAATGGAGTATGACTATCTGAATATTGAGAATCCACCGTGCTGATCACTATTGACACTTTTACAATATCTTAACTCCTCGGTAGATTATCGAACAATGCTTTTGTTAGTCTTCGATTACAAGTAGTAGTATACAGCTGTAACCACGCGCTAATAACTAACAGCTTTTGAAGCAATGTCATTCTACACTGTTCTGTTATTAGCAGGGTGTGGCACGGAGTATTACCCTTTAGCCAACCACGATATCGCCGTGGTATTTAGGATTCCGCTCACCCCATGCCATATCTTAGTAAAAGACTAACTACATCGAGATTAGGAAACATACATATGGCAAATCTACCGACAGAAGATTCTGTGTCGCGTGAACATGCCAAATGTAAAGGCGAAACTCCACTGGTACCAGTTGGACTTAGTCTGATAAAGCGATGAACTGCGCAACGAAGAGTATGTGACTGTATTTTTGAAAGACTACCTACCATTTTATTAATTAGGCAAATAAGGTGAAGTGTTATAACTAATGTGCGATGAAAGTATGTGGTATCCCTTTCCCCATTCGAGTCAGTCTCGAATACATTATAACGTAGTTCTATTACTCGTTACTTATTGTAGTTTAATTGCGTTATAATTAAGTCAGTTATTATACCGTTAGCTGGCATTTTTATGAGTATATTGAATGTATGTGGTAGGGATGTGTAGGTGCTTGTAGACAGGTATGTTAGTTTGAGTCGAGGCTCGAATACAGCTTGCAACAATTAGTATGTTTGTTGTAAACTCGACAACACATATGCCAGTGTACCTCTCAAGTTTTCCAGCTCGCCAGATATGTATTCTGGAAACACCGTACAGTCATGTTATGGCAGCATCAAAATTATACACTCAGAGGAGCGCAACAGAAAAGCTTGATGTTCTTATTATGTTATGCCATATGTTCTCATCAACCTAGAAAGATAGAACATTCGATGGCCACTCGAAAGACACATTAACGATTATCTCTGTCGATCATTGGGCTAGCCTAGATGTTCTAGCCTTTCCCCAATATTTTCTCTGCTTGCAAGCCTAGATTATCAGGAGGACGTGCGATATCAATCGCCAGGCTCGTAACTAAACACCCCGATCACTTAGTAAAATTGTCCAGTATAGGCGTAATATGAACGGATCCTGCGATATCACACTACTATGAGACCCAATAATCGTGGGTAAAATCGCTGGTGATGCGCATAGGGTCCTAAAAATCGTTTTCGCGACCTATAATAACAGACCTGGCATCCATCATTTATCACTCTTGGAGCCAAGATGATTTCACACATCCATAGCTCGTAATCACGATTCTACTCTTCAACACCGTACGTTTGTTTAAGGTTTAGACGCTGTGAGAATCTTGGTGGTAAAGTTTGTGTTTTCTGAGTTTTTGAAAAGTCATTGTTGGGATTTGACGCTTTTCCTGTAATTATAAAGTACAAAGAAATAAATGAACGTACGGCTTGATATTTTCGACATATATCTTAATCAATATAATAGTGATGAGTACTCCTATAACACTTCAATTTTAGTATAATAGAGTAAACTAATGTTATATGTAACCTACATATATATACTATATATATATATATAGCTATATAAACTATATATATTTATATACTAATATATATAGACTCCTCTATTGACTCTTACAATATATCAAGGCATTCAGTCCATCTAATATATTTGTACGTTCTATATATATATTCTCCCTTACTCTTCCCTTAGGTGTGGGGTAGGGGGAGCGTAACTTGCACGGAAAAATAGAATAGCTAAGTAGAAGAGCATGACGTAAGTCATTTTTTTTTATAGATTACCACCACTCACGGGCTGGACCTTTTCAAGGGGGAAGAAAATAAAATACAGAGGAACCACCCCAAGCCAACGCAAATCTCTTAGGTGAGCGCAGACGTGGGCTTCAGAGGAAGATTAAATACAGTTGGAAAAACAGAAGATGAAGAGAATTCCATAGAACAGAAGTGGCTGTGGAAAGCAAGGCCAAGAAGGAGGCAACACAACGAACGAGTCTGGTGTCTTCAAATTCACAGACCGCAAAGAGTTAATAGCGTCAGCAGGCACCCTTGTGCTACGTGGGCGACGCAACGCAGGTGGAATGCGAGAGGAAAACTCTCCAGAGCATCTGCAGTTGTAGTGTAGAGATAGTGCGCCAACGTCACGTCGCAGAGATAGAGGGTCAAGAGAGTTTGAAAGTATGACAGCTTAATTATCTCCTTAGCTTGGTGGTTGAGGGAGTCACCCCATCCGAATAGAAGAGTTGGGAGGTGGAGCCCCCTTCCCCAGATGTGAGATATAGAACTCCAATAAAGGGCGCAATAAGGCCCTTATATAATTGGGAGTAGGCTGTGGCACGAGGAAAAGAGTTCGCCCGCACAACCTGAAAAACTCACCCAGCTTCTTTGAGGCTCACTCGTTATGCACCTGTTGTGATATGAGTTCCAAGCACAATTTTTGTTTTATCGTTCCAGTACCCAGCAACCTTTATGTGTTGTTAGAGCCGTTGAAGGAAATAGAAAAGTTGGGAGGTAAATGTGCTTGAGAGAGAGAGATGTAAATAAGTTGAGTTTTGAAACAGTTGAATTTCACAAGGCTGCTGTGGCCCCACCTAGAAATAAAATGTCGGCAGGTGGCAAGACATATGCCAATAGAATAGGCTCAAGACAGAGGAAAACTGCTAGATACAAAGAGAGTGAGCAGATTTGAAATGAGTGGAAGAATGAGAGTAGAGGTCATCGCAATAAAGAGCGCAAGTAGAAGTACAGCCTGCCGAGGAGAATCGCTTGTGAAAAGTAAGATAAAGCTTGAGATAAAACAAAGCTTTACGGAACACAAAAATTAACAGGAAAAGAGGAAGACAGTCGTTCCATCAACGAGTGCCGATATGAAGCGACCTGAGAGAAAACTTATAAGAGAAGCAAAAAGAAGGAATAACACCCTAAGGAAGGAGCTTAAAGAGAGTAGTGATACGCATGCCAATCTCCGACTCCAAAGCTTTTGTATGTCGCGCGCCACACGGACAAAGACTCCTCATAGTCCTCAAGGGCCGAAGAGACCATAAAATCAGTTAGATAGGAGAGTATGTCACCAGAGTTGACCTCGACCGTCGAAATCATACTGATTATCTGAACGAAAGAGGAATGAAGAAACTCCAGAGTGGATCCCACGAAGAATGGAGGTTAAAACGGAGTTTCAAAAAGATTATATAAGAATCAACAAGTGATGAGCTATATAGGATCGATAGTTAGAAAATATAGAGCGCAACCCTTTTTTTGGGATTGGCTGGACAATGCGCCTTCAGCACTGAGGAATTATGTATTAGTTATTAAGGATACGAGAGTAAGTTGAAACGAGTGAACGAACCAGCTTCCAGACACACTCCGCAATCCCGCAAACCGGGGGGGTCACTATCAATCCCATCTCGGTGCCACTAGCTCTTCCCTACGTTCATAGATCTCGAGAATCCCATGCACCCGATCATGGCGGTAATCCACAGGAAGAGACGAGTAGAGTGGAGTTGATTGCGCGAAAACGCCATTGATAGAATTAGAATGACAAAGGAGGCCGAGAAGAGATTAAGCCTTTCAGTAGAGAGTCACTACAGATCGTCAGAGGAATAAAGAAGGAGAAAAGGCAGATTTAACGAAGTTATTAGAGATAATTTGAAGACTTGACTGCAGAAATTTTTATATACAGAAGGGATTTTAGCAAATCAAGTTTAGGTTTACGCGCATTTTTTTTTAGCTGAAAGAATACGCTTAGTCTGTCGAATATCCCTGCAAAGATCTCCGAGCAGAATGAAAATTGTAAGAGTGATAGGAGAACAAGAGTTTTTTCCATTCCCGATAGGCAATGTCTAATTCTTGAATGGCCGTGAGAACAGTTTTCCATGCGAAACATGGATTTAAGTAAAAAAGATTTTGTTCAGTGGAATTGAGCTTGCTCATCCCCTCGGTAATTAAGGACCCCTACCTTTCAGGTATAACCGAAGCGCCCTAAAGTCAAAGCAGAATTCCAATTCCAAGAAGTTAGCAAAGAAAACATCAATGCTCCCAAATAAAGGCCAGAAAGTCACGTTGAGGCATGAATGTAGTTGCTGAGAATAAAGTAATTATAATTTAAAGACTACGAGATTGTGGTCAGAGTTACCAATAGGAAGCAAAATGGTGTACTTGTATCGAGTAGTAGTGGTGAAACATAAATCAAGCGTGTTCAAGAATTGGTTAAGTCGATCTGGGATATGTGTAGTTTTCTTAATTAACTGTTCCAGATCGTTGAGAATACTGAATAATTTGGCCTTCTCCCCTCCTGCATCAGTATGAGAAGGAGCCCAACACCAGTGTGGTTGTAAATTGAAAATCCATCTAAATAGAGGACCTCAGCATTTGGATGTCAAGAAGTAACAGTTTCATAAGTAGTAGTAAGATATTCAAAAAGGACGTGAAAATCTTTTACATTAGGAGAGCTGTAACTGAAACACAAGATAATGGTAGTAGTAGGGAGAAAGATTTTTAAGCCATATAACACCAAAGTTAGGAGATTCAAGATTCTCCAGACGTGTTGCAGGAGTGTTCATGTTGACATAGGCACAGACTCCACCATTCAGTCGGAAATTATAGAAAAAGTTATAGTTGAAGATAATAAGTTGATTTGAAAAAGAACCCCTGGCTATCTGGGTCTCAGACTAATAAAATATTAGGTTGAGAGTTAGAGAGTTGATATTCCACAAATTCATAATTAGCATTCAGGCCACGGACGTTGGCAAAGTCAATAGGGAACCTCAGCCTGCGCCCATCCCTACGTTTTCTCACTCTAGTCATTCGAACAGCAACTCGCACAAACAAAACACCCACACAAACTGATATAAATGAGTTAAATAAATAAATAAATGGAGAGCAATAAATAGAAGTATATAAATAGAGTATATTGACTAATGAAATCCCCCATCACCATCCTTAAGTGAGAGCTCGTCGTAGTCAACAAAATAGTCCACGCCTGGGCTTAAAAGACCGCTGACGGAAACCTTACTTGTATCTGTCAAAGTGGGGTTCATCCCCGCGCCAGGTACGACAACACAATCACATCTGTTGAATTTCTTTCATTTCAGGCATTTCTTCACACCGCAACCAGCTTCCCTAATGCTTTCTTCTCATTTTATCAATTTTGTCCACCTAATATGCCCCTGAGATTGTTTATCTGAACCAGATTGTAACCTATATCTGTAGCGTTTTCGTTTTTGGGCAAATATTCTACGAATTCTTATGAAAAATAAGAACGTTCTAAAAAATGTGATTTGTCAATTTTAAAGAAATTCGAATTAATTCTCACCAAACGTAAGAATTTGGACAAATTCCGTAAGATTGCTATTTCGCTGGTCTTACCGAAAATTCCTATTCTTACGAAAAATGTAAACAAAGGAAATGTAGCCAGAAAGCAGTCATGAAATTTTTTTTCTTTTATTTTTTTCTTTTTTTTTTACAATGGAATCAATTTAATGACTTTAAGAGTAGTGAGATTGTGTCAAATATTTGCTTGATATTCACAATTTTAATTATCCTTAAAATATTCATTAAAAAATGCAATGATAATGTTTTCACTACGCGGTAGGCCCGTTTTAATTTGTGACACCTGGAGATTGCTTCTTGAATAAAATGGCTTTAAATTTTCAGCTTTGCCAATTTTTTGATGAAAAGATCTGTTACAATAATGCATCCTTTCAAATATTTTTTTTTTTTTTTTTTAAAAAGATACTATTATATATATATATATATATATATATATATATATATATATATATATATATATATATATATATATATATATATATATATAATATATATATATATATATATATAATATATATATATATTATGTAACATATATACTATATATAATATATAATAATTATATATAATATATATAGGAGAGAGAGAGAGAGAGAGAGAGAGAGAGAGAGAGAGAGATGCTCCCCCGAAGACATCATTCCAAACACTGATTATGATTTTTGTAATGTTTGTAAACAAGTTTATAAGAATAAGAATTCATTCGCGGTCGTTTTGGCACGAAACCGTTCTTAAAATGCGTAAGAATTTATCTTATCTAGCGTAAGACAAAATGCTAAAACGAAAACGGCTTATACCTATTATTCCATACCATAGTTTCACTACTATATATTTACCCCCATGCAAAACCCTAGCGCACTCAAGACTTAGTCCCTTTGTATTCACCAAGGATTTAATTGCTCCAGCCACCTTCCTACCATTCCCAACTTTCCTACTACACTCTGCATCATCCATTTTATTTTCATCCAACATATATCCTAAATATTTAAACTCAGACACTTATTCCAATTATCACCATCCAACATGACTTCACACCGTGGACTCTCTGTTATCTACATTTACTTTCAAACCCCTCATTTTACACACCTTACCAAACTTCTCAAACTCTCTTCATTCTCGCCACTACAATCTCAAATCTAACCCTCGTACAATAAGCAGGACATTCTCCACTCTCTTCAATTCTTCCTTTAAAAGTCCATCTTCACATGATAGGCTGTCAATTTTGCAGTAAAATTACTCTCAATAGACCACCCCCACATTAAATATTACAACCCTCCCACAGAGAAGAAAAAAAAACACCAGCAATTATATATATATACTAGGTTATATATATATATATATATATATAATAATTATATATATATATATATATATTATATATATATATATTATTATTATTATATATATAATATATATATATATATATATATATATTATATATATATATACCGGTATATTATATAGCCAACCTTCTCATCATATGGCTTAACTTCCAAAATTTCAAACGCTCCAAGCATATCTCTTTTCTTATCAACGTAAGTTGCACCGAGTAGTTCTAAGGCATCTATTTTGTCCTTTCTTGTGACCAAATCGTTTCTGGATATTAAATATTCTACTATATGTGTGTGACCTGTAACTGCCACTGCTAACAGCGGAGTCATGCCATATGAATCGACATCCGTTTTTGCCTTGTTATCTAACAACAGTTTTATAATGTTTAATGATTCTGACTCTGCCCAATCGTGTAGTGCTGTATGGGTGGGTTGGTGTGTTTGCATTAGAGAGATTGTTAAGGTCTCGGGGGGAAAACAATTTATTGTGTGGTAACTGATTAAGTATATACTATTGTTAGGTTGATGTGTTATGTATATATATGTATATTATAGTGTATATATAGATATATATATATATATATATTATAGGTTGATATTTATATTGTGAGTCTTATCTGGTACCAGTGGGGTTCGAGTGAATAACAGGGGAGCATTGGTGTTTGCCAGAGTTGATGTGGTTCTCTATTGAGCGGTGTCACTATGTTGCGGAAGTTTGGTTGCTTCTAACCAATCGTGGCGGGTCTAGACATAAGGTTGGATGAAATCAGCGTTTTCGATTACAACATATTAATCCCTCAATCTCTTCATAAATTCAGGGTTGTTTTCATTCTTTTTTCTGGTTGGTCGGTGTTCGAGTTTTATGATGTGTCTGGTGGGCGAGTTAGGTGAGGATGAAATGTGTGCTTGTATTTGGTTGTGGATGGTGTTGTGCGATTTGCCAGAGATTGTAGTAAGTCTGTTTTTATGTCCTGACATGCGGTAATCGCGAAAGTGTGGTGTTTGGTTGATGGTTGGTGCAGTTGTGTGGGCGTTGCAGTTTGGTTGGTGTCTAGTGGATTTTAGAAAGGAATGAAGTTCTGATGTGTGAAAGTTAGATAACCGATAAAGTACTTGTTGTGGGGTTTGAGTAAATCGGTGGACTGTTCTTTTCTTAAAGAGGAGTGGTGTTTGCTTTGTTAGCATGTTTAAATTAGTATTGTTTGTGGTTTTTTAGAGATTTGAGGTTTCTGTTCCGTTGGTGAAATACCATCACATGATTTGTGATGTCTGATGATGATTGTTGTTGGTCGATTCTTTGCTCATTCTGTACTAGCAAGAATAGATCTATGTCGATATAGCTGCAGGTTGGATTGTATAATGGAAATGAATTGGCTTACGGGTTTCGTGGTGGTTTGGCCTTTTGTATTCTGGGGTGGTGTATAGGGTAGAAGGTTTTTGTTGTTACTGATTCGCTATCTTGGTTATCGGGATTGTGGTTCTTTATTTGTTCAGTGGGTTGTGAGCTGATAGTAGGTAGATGCCGTCAGAGTCTATTGATTGTGATTTCAAGGTGTTTCTCTGTCTGGGGTTTCTTCTTTTTTTTCTGTTTAAGAGATGAATGGAGTATATTGAGTGGGTGGTATGCTATCCGTTTTACTTTGCTGAGTATTTGCGGGGGTATATGTATGTTGTGTGGTGTTTTTTGTGTGTTTGTGTGGTGTTCGGTGAGATTCTCTGGGGGAAGGATGGGTCTGAGGTTAGTCGGAGTGGTTCTTGGGTATTATTCATGTTTTGTGTCGGGGTGAGGTATAGCTATGAATATTGTTGTGTGAGTTGTAGGTTGTGTGTGTGTCGGGGGTTTATTTGAATTAGGGTAAGTAGGGTGGGGTGGTGTGTTTGTGAAGAATTATCATAGCGAGAGTATAGTGTGAATGTTGACTGATTTGGGGGGATGTGTTCTTGGTTTGGGATTGGGTGGTGGTGTGTTGGTTTGTGGGTGTGTGATGTCTTGAGATAGTGTATCGTGAGCAGGTTCGGGCTGTCGTTATGTTTTGTATGGTGAGAAGCGTTATGGTTTAGAGTTGGATGGTTTGGTGAGGTTCAGCTCATGACACGGAAGGGTCGGGGATTTAAAAATATTTTTATGGCTTGTATCTGTTGGAGTGAGGAGAGGGGTACTTGATGATGCAGGAGTGTAGGGTCATGATGGGGTAGAGGAAAGTTGTTGAGAGTGGCAGGGTTGTTATGTTGCTGTTGGCAATGTGATGTAATTGTCGTTGCTGGTGATAAACAGGTTTTTAGGGGGTCGGCGTGGAATAAGTCTTGGGGTGCGCTAAGGGTGTCGTTAGACTGGAGGCGGTCATGGGGTTGTTATCCTTGGTTGATGTTACTTGAGGTTCGTTATAGTACTAGTGAGTGTGACTCCATGACTGTCTTGAGAGTATATGAAAGTAGACGTGATGCGGACATGTTATATTTGTTGTTCAGAGTGGAGCAATCTTAGGCTGGGCATTTTTGGGTGGCGGTGTCGGTGTGTCATAGGGTGTGGACGAGAATTGCTGAAAGATCGAAGTGGAGCATTGACATCGTGATAGAGGGGTTGTGTGGTGTGAGAAAGGGTAATGCGAGAATAAATGAAGTGTTGTATGAGATGGTGCTTATTGCGGTTGGTCATGTGGGTGAAAGGATTCTGGTGGAAAGGATGGTAGGAATGATTAGTCGGTTGTTAAGAACCGAGGATGTTTAGGAGGCGAGTCGTGATGGGAAAGCGGTGACCGTCTTTCGGGCAGAGACGCGAAGCAATAAAGTGTATTGTGTAGTCAGGGTAATCGAATGTGTGAAGGAGAGAATGTGAGTTTGGCGCAGAGGCGAGGAGAGGTTGAAAGGTGTATAATATTTGGGCGAGTTGATGGGGGGGTTTAGCGCTAGCAGAGCTCGGCTATCGCCCGCTTGATCGCGCCTGCACGCATAACATGACGACATGAGCGCGACTCGAACCCTTACCTCTTCTATTCTGGATTTCACCGATGTGGATTGTCGCTCGTTGCTCTACACGCTGTGAGTGTGTGGAGCTTTGCGAGCTGTTTTTGGCACTTCGGAGTTCTGCCGGCTTGTATAGATTGGGGTTACCTAATGTGTTATTCTCTTAGGTGGTCTAGCTGGATTGTTGGGATTATGTGTGAGGGTGGGCGTTGTCTTTTCGCGACTTTTTTCTGCATCGCTTCATCTCCGGCGCCCTCACCTGTTTTTCGCTCGGGGGTTGTGTGCGCGTTTGTGATCTGATGGTGCATGAGTTAATGCATGGCGCTCTTCACTCTGACGGGGGACGGCCTGGCTCCGCGTGTTTCCGCGGAAAACAGAGTGAGAGAGAGCACTACAGTTATACTACTCACGTATGCTATCTCGTTGGCGTATTTGCTGAACGTTAATGTGATATGATATGATATCATTATTTTGTAATTATAGTTTATATATGTCTTACACGTGATGGTGATTATTTATTTGTCGGTTCGTATGCAGTGAGTATATATTGTGAGGTCGTGATGGTGTTGGTTAGTCTCGATACTCATAAACTATTTGGCTTTTTGTTGGTGCGCAGTCTTAGTCGGCGTTCTACGGCTGATAGTTCGGCTGGCGGGATTGCTTGCCAATGGTTCGTGTTAGCGTTGCAAGGGGTTTGATGTGCAGATGACTCTCGTATTGTGCCGGTTGTAGTAAGTGACTTCATACTAGGGTTAGAGGTTTCAGACTTATGGGAGGGCGTCTTTGTGTGGAGCAGCCTGGAGATGTTTGATGGGTGCAGTTGAGTATGTCAAACCTTTTCTGTATTAGTGGTTGTGCGGTAAGTGTATGGTAGTCTTAGTAATAGCACTGATGCGTGGGCCTGCGTGTACTAGAAAGGGTTTGATGCCTATGATGGGCCTTTCGTGAGGGAGGGCGTTTTATAGGTTTATCTCATGGTGGTTGGGCGGGGCGGTTTGAGTTATAGGGGCCATAGAGTATAAGTGGTGGGCGCGATAGCGTAGACTGTGAGTATATTTATTAGTGATAGCTTATAGGTGAATATGGCGGTATCGGCGGATTAAATGTAGTGGTAGGTTCTGAGTTGGATGATCGCGGATGTCAGCAGGATTGGTTGTGGAAGCGTCGTAATATGTGTGTGGGATGTTCAGGGTTGCATTGGAATGATGTCGGAGGGAGAGTTTTCAATTAATTTTATTAATTTATCGTCTTGATATTGGACTGTGTGATGTGAATGTGAACATCAGAAAGGATGGTTGTGTACCACTTGAATATTGTGATTTGGAGACTAGATTTGAGACGGGTGGGATACGGCGGGTTTATGTGGTGCAGGGTCTTACAGCTAGGTGTGTGCGAGTAGAGAGTTAAGAGTTGCTAACCTAGTGTAAAGATCTGATTGAGGTTGGAACCTAGATTCATGGTGGTTTGTGTGTGGTGACGTGAGGTATGCTTTTCTCGGTGGTTGTCTTGTTAGATCAGTTAGGAATAGGTTTCGTGAATTTAGATCAGTGGTTTTTTAACATTTTTGTAATAAGGAGGTATAGCTTGGTTGAGGCAGGTATCATGATTCTGGTTTCGATGGATCAATGGTAAGGTCGTGTTAGTGTAAAAAGAAATAGGTGTGAGAAAGTGTGCCAATGAAAAATAATGAGACTGTATTAAGATGGTTGGTTTGGTGATATAGAAATGTGACGATAATCTGTAAGTTAAGGCGATGTACATTGGTAAGTTCAGAGAATAACCGGCTGGAAGATGAAGAAGGAAAGTGGGAATGTGTCAGGTAAAGGATGTTTGATTAAGTTAGTCGGCATAGACGAGAGAAATGGTGGCATATAAGTATGGTTGGTTTTCGTGAGCGGCGTATGACAAGGGGCTTGGCTCAGATGGGAGAACCCACCATGTGGGGAGATAACGACAATGAAACTCCGCTCAGTCTTGTGAGCCTAGGAATAATTCATTTTTTTTACGGTTATGACCTCCCACTTAATGATATTGATGGGATGTTAATGACTTTCTTTACGTCTTTTTAACATGTACTAAGTTTTCTGTTTCTAGTGTATGTACGTCATTTCTAGTCTGGAAAAAAATGATGAAATTTTAAATTATATATACTATATATATTATATATAGTAGAATCTAAGGTTGTTTTGTATATTGTGTATTGTATATTATATATATATAATATATATATATAGTATATATATATATATATATATAATATATCTGGCATAAAACAATTAATAAGCAAATTGGACTACTTTAAAAATAAAACATGCATTGATATATATATATATATATATTATATATATAGTATATATAGTAAGGTATATATATATATATATATTATATAATATTATATATATTATATATATATAATATATATATATAATATGCTATATATAATATAGGTATATATATAATATATATGTAGTATATTTATATATTATATATATATATGATATAGTATATATTATAATATTATATAATGTATATATGTATATATATGTATATTATTATATATATATATATATATATATATATATAACACATATCCAAGAGTTTGTAGATTCTACGTAAGCGAGGAGTACCCTGGTTAATATATAATTATATATATAATTATATATATATATTATATATTATATATATTATATTATATATATATATATCATTTAATATAATAGGATATATATATATATAAATATATATATAATTATATAATATATTATATTATATATTATATATATATTATATATATATATATACTATATATATTATATATATACGTTATATTATTAGTATAATAATATAGTATATAATATATATAAGTTATGATTATATATTATATATATATATCTTATATATATACACACGGCTTGCGCTGTGGTAAGGTTGTGGCTGTGTTTCGTCTGTGGGTGGTTCAAAACGGACTTGAGCACAGAAAGATAAAGATCATTTTTCTGAATTTATTTTATTTTTAGTAAAAAATTTAGAATAGTTACGGTAGCATACCATTTGTTTTTTAAAAAAGTAAATGAGCCAAAATACATAAATATAAGCGATGAACAGGTAATTTGCCTTTCAATGAAATTTGTTTCCTTTTAAGCAGTTATGAATATTATAAGATTCTCTACCGGCTTCCTTTAAAGATTCCATATATCATTCCAAACTTTCTTATTTTTTTCAAACTTTCCACTTAATCTGTGGTAGTTGTCTTTTAATACTTCAATCAATCTTGCTGTTAATGAACTAGTCCATGCAAAATGTTTCAATTTTGGGACTTTTAATTGAAGAAATAAATTAAGTGACATAACTTTAATAAAAAAAATCATAAAAAGTAAAATATGAATTGCTGAGAAATATTGGGAAATGTTTGTTTTGTCTGGCACATTGCTGGCTGTTATGCCTCTTGAATTAAATTTTGATTATATTGAAAATGCATCAAATATATATTTTTAGGAAGAAACTGGAGTGTAATATAATTAAATTTAAATTAAAATCATTTATTAAATATGTCAGTTCAAATGAACTAATTCAGCTTAAAAGTTGAATCACAAAAAAAAAAAAAAAATGATAAATCTAAAATTCATAGTATGAAAATTATACGTATAAAGTGAATCTAAAAAAAATGACATTGCTAAAACTTTTTTATCAAATTACCATTTGACTGTGGTTTATTTATTGAATCCATCAATTTTTCTTTAGTGGGGACCATACGTGCTTTTATTGTACTTCTGATGATCCATCTAGGAAATCCATTCTTCTTCTGCCAAATGTTTTGCTAGGGCATTTAATAGCATCCTCCACACTTCCAAAAGTGGGTCAAGCTGAAGCCTTCATCTATACCAATTGCATTTAGAGGGTCTGCAATATTAACCTGTAATGTAGCATGAGTTCCTTCAATAGGTTTGAATGTTGCATTTGTAGCCCAAAAATTGCCTAATTTTACAATCATATAAGAGAGAAGAAATATATATATATATATATATATAAATATAATATATAAACAAACTCATATATATATATATATATATATATATATATATATATATATATATATATATATATAAATATGTATATCTAGAATCACAAATTATAAATGTTAAAATTTATTTGACCATTTTCTGTCAAGGGCATAATGTTATAAAAAGTTGTGACCTTTCTGTCACATAACGTAAAAAGTTGTGACCTTTCTGAGACATGAAATCAATAAGATAATAGCCATAAATAATAGATTAGACATTATTGCTCAATGAATGAGATGATTTTCATTGCCTGATGAATTGTCAGGCAGGTGCTGGATGTTCATAAAAGTGTAAAGTTTCGAAGTGGTACAAAAGAAATATAAATAGTAGTGTCATTAAAATTGAACAAGATGATTTTAAAGAAGAAAGTAAAATAGACGACATAGAACTTTATTTCATTTGTAAGTTGTTTTGGATAACTTAAAAATGCCTCAAGGTTTGTGTATTGTCCATACAAAAGTAAATGTTTATTATACAAAGAGTGTCATTTCGAATGTGTTTCAGAACACCCAACATGTTACAAGTTGTTTAGTTTGAGAAATAATGTGTTCCTTATTGAAAAATCAGACAAAAAAAAGAAACATAAAGAAAGGCAGATGAAGGTTTAAGTTGTTTTACAAACTAAAAAATATTTTGAGTCGAAAGATGAAGGAACTGAGTATCTGAGTCACTAAAAACAATCATGTTTTAGAGGTTTTCTAATCTTTCACTGTAAGAATTAACTCCAAAACATTGGAAAGTAGTGTCGTCAAAGTAATGAGGGTTGAGGTGTTTTGAAGGGTCCTCTTCAGCAGGAAGTAAAGGATGAAGTTGATTATACCATAACATATACTGCTATGTTAGGTACTCTCTAAAGATTATAATTACAACCAGTAGGAAAGTTACTAATGCTTGTATTATTCGTACTACATAAATAACATAGAAAAAAATATTCAAATATTGACTATCATTTTAAAATAACAAAACCAATATCTTGCTTAATGATGGGTAAATGGGCAAATAATTTTTTCATAACCCCATGCATATTCAAATTGAATATTTTTTAATAATTTTGAAATTAGTGAGCTACAACCACAAACACCTTAATAATAATAATAATAATAATAATAATAATAATAATAATAATAATAATAATAATAATAATAATAAAATTAATAATAATAATAATAATAAAATTAATAATAATAATAATAATAAAATTAATAATAATAATAATAATAATAATAATAATAATAATAATAATAATAATAATAATAATAATAATAATAATATATATATATATTAGTGATGGGACGATTATGAAATTTTTGCCGATGACGATGACGATGACGATTAGAGTAAATTTCACCGATGACGATGACGATGACGATGACGATTATTTGAAAACTTTAGGCCTCTCTCTCTCACCTCTCTTCTTCTCTCTCTCTCTCTCTCCATAGCAGCATAAGGGTTGTTACAGCAGCAGCAGCATGTTATGCTGGCTGGTTGCTGGTTGAGCAGCAGCATATATATATATAAGAAGGTTGAGCGAGTATATATATATACATTTTGCTTTATGTATATGTGTGTATATATATATATATATATATGTTTATATATAAGGGGCTGTAGAACAGGAGGGTCAGGGGGTTCAACCTCCTGAAATTATTTTAGCGATCCAAATTTTTGATTCCCTTAAGTCTCAATAATAATAATAATAATAATAATAATAATAATAATAATAATAATAATAATAATACTAATAACAAATATATATTTATAGTTAGTAATAATAATAATAATAATAATAATAATAATAATAATAATAGTTAATCAATGAAAATGAAAATATTTATTAATGGAAATGAGGAGACATGTTTGTGGTCCGTAATGATTTCTAGGTTAAGTGGCTGTTCCTCATACATGTATAAAAATTACTTAGACCAGGGACTTAAATGTAAGGTTTCCAAGTTTGCAGATGCTAGCAAATTGGCTATCTCAATAAGATTAATGATGGATGTATAAAGATTTAAAAGATAAGAGGAGCTGTAATCATTGATGGGATGAGCAGGTTCATTCCTTCTTCAGATAAATTTTTCTTTCCTCATTCATTCCTTCTAAAAACTAAATCTTTCTTTCTCCCCTCATAATCCATGGTTCGATCATGCCTTGTCCTCTGGCCATTCAGGCTAGAGACAGTGCCCATCGGGTGTGGAAATTCTCGTTCTCCTATCACTCTTGCTAATTTTCATTCAGCTAGAAAACGTTGCAGGGATACTCTTCGACGAGCAAAGCGGGCTTTCATCAAAGCGAAAGTGCGCTAACCTCCTTGGTTCCTCATACTGACAAATCTTTCATCTCTAGCAACTTCTGTAAATCTGCCTTTCCTCCTTATTTGATCTGATCATTGTAAGCTGCTAATTCTCCAACTGAGTTACACTTCTTCGGCCCTCTAGCTCAACTATTATATTCTCTTATGTCTCAATATTTTCAGCACTTTTCCTCCCTCAGTGTTGGAAGCCTCACATGTCCAACCTATTCCTAAAAAAGGAAGCCGCTCTCTGATCCTTTTAACTATCGCCCTGTAGCTCTCACTTCTATTCCTGTATTATATCTAAGATCTTTGAAACCCTTCTCAACTCAATTCTTAGATCATCTGGAAACTTCCGATCGCCAGTACGGCTCTCGCTGCACGAAGTCTACTGGCGATATATCTATCAAACCGATTTATGGTTTTTCGCTCTTAGGAATTACGACTTAGGTGGTGGCGCTTGACATATCCAAAGTATTTGACCGAGTATGGCACGCGTACTCTCCAAGCTCTCCTCCTTTAGGTTTCCTCCTTCTTGCTTACTTATATCTAGCTTTCTTCCAAATCGCTCAAATATCGGCTGCTGTTGATGGGGCGACTTCTTCTTCTTTCTGTCAATAGTGGTGTTCCTCAGGGTTTTGTCTTATCTCCTACTTTATTCTCACCTCTCTCATTAATGATCTTCTCACCTGCACTTCTAACCCTATCCACTCGTATTCCGATGACTCGACTCCTCATTCTTCAACTCCATATCAATTCTACCCCCACTTTTACTTCTGGAATTGCCTCTGGTCTTAATCTTTCCCGATTTTATTCTTGCTGATGGATAGAAATAACTTTGTGAAATTCAATTCTTTAAACCCCAACTTTTTACAAATCTCCTTCTCCAAAATACCTTCTAATTTTCCTATCTCTTTCGACTGTTCTTGTCGTTCATCCTATTGACAATGTAAACATCCTTGGCCTTAAATGTCTTGGAAACCTCACATCACAATGGCTGCTAGGCGGCCTTCAAAGAACCGGAAGTTCTTGTTTGTGATCAGAGAATACTTTCTCCTTCCTCAGTTGCTCCGCTTATACAAAAAGTCTCATCCACATGTATGGAGTACTGCTCTCATATCTAAGGGGGGGGTTCACCCGGCTTTGGACAGGGTCGAGTCAATGGCAAAAAGGCTCATAAACTGTTCTGCACTTTCCAGTTCACTTCCTTGACTCTTATCTTTGTAAAGGCAATGTTGGTGCTTTTATCTCTATCCCAGTGCCGCAGCAAGTGCGCTATGAGGGAACTTATCACTGCGTACACCACCTTTTTACGACGCCTTCGTAGCACAATAGGGTGCTGTATCTTCGCACGAGTATTGTGCTGACATTGGTACTCCAGGCTAGTTTGCTGTGGTGCTTCCTTCTTTCCCAACTACCACCTCTGTTTTGTGGAATTCTCTTCCATCTTCTGTATTTCCTACTGAATTTAATCCTCTCACTTTAAAGCCTGCGTCTGTGCTCATATGCGTAATTTGCGCTAGAGGGTGAACTTTTGAGAGTAATACACCCCTCCTTGAATAGGGCTCTCCCGGTGAGTGGTGGTGACAACTGTAAAAAAATCCTTGAATGGGCATATGTGGCAAGTGAACTGAATCTCCTATTCCCCCCATCCAAAACATCATTCAGATTATCCCAGAAAATCGGACTCTTTTCAACATTACCCTCAGATGGATCATATGTCGCAACCACACAAATTTTGATCTTTTCAAACTTAAATTTAACCTTTAGACTTCTAGTACTCACACACACAAATCTACCATAGCTCTCTACCACAACTCACTCATCAGAATTGTAAATCCTCTCTCCCCCTCTCACTCCTTTCCACAGCAACACAAACACATGCTTCACACCACTATCTACCTATTTTTCACCCGTTTCTCTTCCATTCTTTTTTCTCTGGGCCAAGAGTTGAAAGGGGTTCAAATTTGCCCTTTCTAAATACATCCATCACCTCATCTCCTCAACACGGTTCCTCTGATATTCATATACAGATACTATCTCATACATTTTCTTCGCCAAGGAGATAGGCGTGCGCTACTGCGATCACGGATTTTCTTCCTCGGTAAGTATGTATTAGCATAAGATAAGTGGTAGTAGGCAACCCACCGTCCCTTAGTCGCTTTCTACGACACGGGACATACGATGTGGGCAATTTTTTCTCCCCTACACATAGGGATATATAAGGGATAGGGATGTCTGTAAGATGTTGTCTAGAAGAGTGGTGTGAATATAAGTATGTGTATATGATATGTTGTCTGAAGGATGAGTGGGGATATGAACGCATAACAGAAAGGCGAACCATTAGCCACTGGAATGTCATACATGCCATAAGCAAAATGGATATATATATACATATAGATATATATATATATATATATACAGCATATATATATAAGCATAAGAGTATATATATATATATATATATATATATATATATATAGTATGAGAAAGATATATATATATATTTTTATTTGTATGTAAATTAAAAGTTATTATTATTATTATTATTATAGCCATTACTATAATTATTATGGTTATTATTATTATTGAGTTTTAATAATATTCAAAATTCTTAATAGTTGTTCAATTAATCGGCAAAAATTTGCCGATGACGATGACGATGTAAAAAAATATGCCGATTTTTGCCGATGACGATGACGATGACGATTAATCGTCCCATCACTAACAGTATATAAGATATGAGCGAAGAGCGGTACATGCTAAGGCTGCTGCTGAGCAGCAGCATATATATATATATATATATATATATATGCTAAGTTATGAGTTATATATATATATATATATATATATCGGTGATATAGCAGCGGTGTATATATGTTGCTGGTATATATGTTGGTTATATTACAGCATATAGCAGAAGGTTGGTTATGGTTATATATATGTTATATATATATATATATATATATATATATATACCGGTGTATATATATATATATATGGTAGATATATGTTAAGTTATATATATATAAGGTTATATGTTGTTGTTAAGAAGCAAGTTATATATATATATATATATAGTTATATATATATATATATATATATATATATATATATATATATATATATATATATATTTACATACGGCAATATTTTTTATGTTATTTTATATATGTATCTAGATCTTTTTCATCATCATATAACTTTGCACACATATCACACATGTATCTGTAAAAAAAAAAGTAAATAAGTAATAGATAAGCAACAATAACATTACTTTCATTACAAATATCAGTATTACTTGCTCTAATAATATTAATTTTCATTATTAATTTCATTTACATCATCAAAATATGCAAGTGGAGGGTTCATAAGTGCAAGGTCCATGGTAATAAAAGAAATATAAAGAAGTAGGTGCAATATTTAAATTGGCACAAGATGACTTGAAAGTTAGTGAAAGTAAAATAATTGACAAAGTGAAAGGCCATATTCTTCAACTTTGCAAGAAGAATTTGTAAGTGGAACAGCCTCAAAGGTTTCAGGCATTGTCCATACATGGGCAAATATACCATTATACAGCTGGGGTGGTTTGAAGACATTTCGAATGTGTTTCAGAACACCCAACATGTTACAAGTTGTTTAGTTTGAGAAATAATGTGTTCCTTATTGAAAAATCAGACAAAAAAAAGAAACATAAAGAAAGGCAGATGAAGGTTTAAGTTGTTTTACAAACTAAAAAATATTTTGAGTCGAAAGATGAAGGAACTGAGTATCTGAGTCACTAAAAACAATCATGTTTTAGAGGTTTTCTAATCTTTCACTGTAAGAATTAACTCCAAAACATTGGAAAGTAGTGTAGTCAAAGTAATTGGAATGAGGGTTGAGGTGTTTTAAAGATTCCTCTTCAGCAGGAAGTAAAGGATGAAGTTGATTATACCATAACATATACTGTTATGTTAGTGGTTTTTCTAAAGATTATAATTAGCAACCAGTAGGAAAGTTACTAATGCTTGTATTATTCGTACTACATAAATAATACATAGAAAAAAATATTCAAATATTGACTATCATTTTAAAAATAACAAACCAATATCTCCATTAGTCGATGGGTAAAATGGGCAAATAATTTTTCTATAATCCCATGCATATTCAAATTGAATATTTTTTTTAATAATTTTGAAATTAGTGAGTGCATTAAGATGAACACTCTTAATAATAGTAATAATATATATATATAGCATATATGTATATAAAAAAAAAAAAAACTACCTTTTAACTGTTTTATCCCCTATGCAGGGGGTAACACGGGGGACCACAGGAAATCGAACTTAAGGCCGGCTATCCCAAACCAGCGCCACTAACGTGTTCGTAGTCAAGTTTTAATTCTGCTCCCCAGGTAGATAAAAATCTGTCCGGCTACGCGGAGGGATTTGAACCAGCGGCCCTTCGCATGAGAGGCGGTGCAGATTCCTGCGCCCACGAGGCTATGAGGCAGCAGCAGCAAGAAGGCAGCAGCAGCAAAGAGCAGCATATATATATATATATATATATATATAGGTATATATATATATATATATATATATATATATATATACAAGTATACTGATTACTCATTTTTGGTATTCATTATGCAAATGATTATTGGGTCGAATTTCCCAATATTTTACTTTTTTATTTTTGACGATGGTTGTTAATTTTTTTTTACAAATATATCTGTGTGTCTCTTTATGAAAAAAAGTTACAGACTGGCAAAGTTGTGAATATTCCCATAGGATATTTTCGTTTTATCGCACTGTGCGAATCAAGACTGTCAAAGAAAAAAAAGAAAAAGTAGCCTCATCATAGTTGCCAGATCAACTGGGCCATAGTTGCCAGTATATGTACTAGACCATAGTTGCCAGTATATATATATATATATATATATATATATATATCACAGCCTAGTAGGGGATATATATAGTATATATATATATATATATATATATATATATATATATATATATATATATATATATATATATATATATATATATATATATATATATATATATATTTATATATATATATATATATATATATATATATATATATATATAGATATATATATATATATATATATATATATATATATATATATATATAGAGTAGTATGGATATATATATATATATATATATATATATATATATATATATATATATATATATATATATATATATATATATATATATATATATATATATATATATATATATATATATATATATATATATATATATATATATATATATATATATATATATATATATATATATATATATATATATATATATATATATATATATATATATATATATATATATATATATATATATATATATATATTTTTGTGCTGGCGCACAACGCGAAAAATGTTTCAATGCCAACGTTAAAACACCCATTGGAAATCAGAAATGTTATTACTTCACCG
>JABUQX010014530.1:0-10000 GCA_015478945.1 Trachelipus rathkii
AGATTTGAATCTGCGTGTTTATAATGTTGTAGGTTTGGATGGTGGCCGAATCTTACTTTGGCCAGGGATGATTGAATGAGATTATTTAATTCTGGAGCTATTTCAGGTGGATATTCATTTAGTATATTGATAGGTGGTCTGTTTCTTAGGTAGTTTTCGGTTAGGAGTGTGTTTATACATTTGGTGTATATGATGTGTTGTTTTGAGGAGGTGGATTGTTTAGAATTTGTTTGTAGAGTAGTGCTAGAGAGGAAGGAGGTTGTTTAAGTCTGTGATAGGTATAGGATTAGAGAGTGCGGTGTGACATGGGTGTTGGGGTGTTAGTGTTTTAACAAACAATTGTGTGTCTATCATTTCTAAGTGTTTGTCAATGGGCAGAATTTTTGTTTCTTCGTGTATATGTTGTTAGGGAGATGTGGAGGGGCATCCTGTTATTATTCTGAATGCCTTATTTTGTGTTATTTTCATATTATTCTTAGTCAGGAGTTGGTGCCATATGGGAGAGGCGTAGTTTAGTGTTGGATGGATAAATTGTTTATAGATTGTATAGTGGTGATATATATATATCATATATTATATATTATTCATGATATATTTATGATATTAATATATAATTATATATATATATATCTATATTAAATTATATTATATATAATTATATATATATTATATATATAATTATATATATATATATATATTATATTATATATATATAGGTTCAGGTTTAGTATACTCCGTCATATATATCTTCTGAAACCTAATTAATGCTACATGTAAACGGAATACCATTGGTGGAAATCGCTGGTCCAATTTTTAGTACGGGAAAATGTAAAAAAAAAAAAAAAAAAAAAAAAAAAAAAAAAAAAAAAAAAATTATATCTCAAACTACAATAGCTACAGCGAAAGGAATACATAATTGGAATCCTGGTAAAATTTCACATAAGAACATGGTAAAAAAAATAAAAAAATAAAAAAAATTCTAGTGTGTTATGAATTATAGTAATATGATTAGAAGGCCTATTAGAGACCTTTTATTGTTCTCGTTAAAATAAATAGACTTTCTAGTAACATAAAGTAGACTTCTATCGAAATTGCTTTTTTTTTTTAACTAAAACTACCCCAGGGTATACCGCCCGATGGCAGGAGTCGGGGTCTCTCGGCCTTCCGGGACTACGGGGTAGGACTAATTCCCCCCTCCGGGGAGGGCTCCGGAACCCCCGCTCTTTTTGTAATTTGGGTGTCGCGGGGTTCCTCCGCCCTCCCTACGGGGTAATGGAAAACGTCCCCCCCTATGTCCCTCGTCGGCCGTCGAGCCCCTGTGTGCCGTATAAGCATTTTCATGGTAAATTTTTCCCAGGATTCAAAATGTATTCCATTTCGCTGTAGCTATTCTTTGTATTGAGATAATTAATTTTTTTTCTTTTTTTTTTTTTTTCTTTTTTACATTTTCCGTACTAAATTGGACCAGCATTCCACCCATGTATTCTCGGTTTTACTTGTAGCATCAATAGTTTTTTGATGATATATATGAGGATATACTAAACCGGCCATGATATATATATTATATATATTATTATATATTTTATATAAATATATATTATAATATAATTATATTTATAATATATATATATATAATACTATATTAATATATTATATATATATATATATATATATAGTTAATATATATATATATTGGTATATATATCGCAAAATTCACACCTATAACATTTCTCTATGGAAAAAATAGAAGCCAGTGTAGACGACTTTGAAACACTGTCAAATGTTTCTACTTTATAGATTGCAATTTCCAGGAAGTATTATTTCTTAATTTTATTTTTTCGACTTTTTATTAACTTAATTATTCTTTACCAATATATTTAATTATTCAGAGTTTCATAAAAATCGGAGATCTTGAAGACATTTTTAATAAGGTCCTATATTTCTGTGTTTGTGCTGCTTAGTAGAATTGCGGTTTTAAAGCTAGGTTAACATTTCCTTTTTAACTATTTTCGTGAAATTTGAATTTTATATATGAACTGAAGGCAAACTAGGGTAATATACTATTGGCTATTTATGTATATATATATATAATAATATATATATATAATATTATTATGTGTGTTGTGTGTGTGTGTGTGTGGTGTGTGTGTGTTGTGTGTGTGTTGAGCGATTTAAAACTTTATTATCTCTTCATTCCCAAAACTTTTTAACAAATTTTATTATTATTATTATTATTATTATTATTATTATTATTATTATTATGATTATTATTATTATCTATTATTATTATTATTATTATTATTTACTTTACTTTTTATGGTGTGTCGCTGTGTCCCATTCACTTTTCCAAGTTGTGACTTCCATCGATTTACTATGGTAAAAATTCTGCTACTACTACTACTAGTAATAATAATAATAATATATAATATAATATAATAATAATAATAATAATAATAATAATAATAATAATAATAATAATAATAATAATAATTTCCTGAAAATATCAAAATATATAATATCCACTTGGCATATATATAACTCTACGTAGCTCTATATAACTCTCTCTCTCTGTATGTATTATATTATATAATATATATATATAATATATATATATATTTATATATTATTTATATATATATATATATATATATATATATATATATTATATATATATATATATGTATATATAATATAGATATATATATATATAATATATATATATATATATATATATATATATATATATATATATATTATATATATATATATATATATATATTATTATATATTAGTTAATAAATAACCTTCTTTATAATATACTTTATATGAAAGTTAAACAGCCCTTCATTCTGTTACCTTATAGAAAAATCTTACTCACTTACAACAATTTTTATTCTATAAAATAAAAACTTAATAAACATTTTCAATTAAACTTTATTTATTTCCAAACTTTTAAAATAGATAAATGTAACATTTTTTTTTCTAAATGTAATACTACGTTTCGCCTTTATGTCGGGAGGCCTCTTCAGGTGATGGATCTATCGAGACAAGAATCAGAGATCAAAAAATTAACCTGACCTATGAATTTTTGAAGTTGGTTGGGTTACCTGTTGATTCATTTTTTTGTAGAAATACGTGTCTTCATTAAATTGATTTGAATTCGTGTCCATACTCTGCTTCGCCTCCTGTTTGTTTGTTATACGTTATTCCAATCATTTCTAATTGCAGAATGATCAACTTTGCTTCTTATAACTAATAATCTGAAAGTGTTCGAAGAATTTGATTTGCAATTATTTATTTGATTGGAATGGTTATAGTGTGGTTCTATGAGAAGTAAATAAACGAGCAGATTTAATTTCGCCCGTGACCCTAGATATGTTATTTGTTTTATCCGTCTTCAAATCGTTTGTTTCGCCGAATACGCCAGGTTGCAATGCTCTGCATGGTATGCGATATACGCATTCAATGAGGTCGGCCGGCTTTTCTTTTGGGCGGGAGGACAAACTTTAACTCAATTCCAATAATGATAAATGTAATCGCAAATCAAATGTTTCAACACTTCAGATATTAGTTTAAGAAAGCAAATTGAATATCTGCATTCAGAATGGAATAAATATAACATAACAACAGGGCGAGCGAAGATGTACGATTCAAATCAATTTAAATGAAAGATCACGTAGTTTCTACAAAAAAATAATTAACAGCTAACCAACCAACTTTCAAATTCATAGTCAGTGCCTAATTTGGATTCTTCTGTTCTTGTTCTCTCTGATAGATCCATCACTGAAGATGCCTCCCGACATGAGGCGAAACGTAGTAAAATACAATTTAGAACAAAAAAATTTCTGAATCTGTTTTAAAAAGTTTGAAAATAAAATAAAGTTTAATTGAAAATGTTTTATTAGCTTTTATTATTTTTAATAGTTAGTGATAGATTTCTTTCTATAGAGGAAGGATGTATTTTTTCTCTATGCGACGTAGTTCAAGATATACTCTCTCTAAATATACAATGATATATCGTGCTTTATTTATTTCTATCTTTTACTTTAATTTTATTATATAATAATGATATTAATTATATTACAGATATATATAGTATATATTAATTCCAACCCATAGCCAATATTCCTAGTCAAATATTTCGAATTTATGCATTAGTGAACTGGAACCGGTTTACCGATTCGCAGATGGTTCAGTGTACCGGTAGTTAAAACTTAGTTAAGAAAACGAACCAGTAGCTATCATGACAAAGCAAAGAATCGTTGTTAGAACTATTTTGGTTTACTCGACCACTGAGTTTGTGTACTTATATAATGATATATTATATATTATGATATATAATATATTATATATAATATTATATATATATATATATATATATATATATAATATATATATATATATATATATATATATATTATATATACCTTATGACAAAGCAAAGAATCGTTTGTTAAAATTTTGGCTACTCACCACTGAGTTTATGTACTTAATATAATAATCAGTTATGTTGATTATAAACTCGGTGTTATCATGTTTTCGGAGTAAATACGATTCGAGTGTAGAATCAACACAATTATTTCTAAACTTGATATCCTATTTTTGGAGTAGATGATTAGAGTGTAGAATTAACGAAATTATGTTGCATCTAAACTCGATATCTTATTTTTAGAGTAGATAAAATTGAAGTGTAGAATTAACACATTGATAAAATATGTTAATTCAAAACACGATGTTTTTTTTTAATATGATGTTTTTTTTTTTTTTGAAGAATCGTGGCACAATCGGTAGAGTGACAGAGTGGCATGGTAGGGGTGTAGGGTTCGATTCCTCGTCCAGATCCAAGAGTAGTTCTTCTCCTAGAATAGGGCTATGCCCTTGAGATGTGAACGAGTGCAGACTTAACTTAATAATAAATAACTAATATTTAAATTCGATATTATATTTACGGAGTAGATATAATTCCACACTCTAATCTTATATCTACTCTAATCTTATATTTACAGAGTAGATAATTCGACACTCGCTAATATATATAGTATAATAATTATATATATCTATATATAGTATTATTATATATATATTATAATATATTATATATATATATATATATATATATATATATATATATATATATATATATATATATATATATATATATTATATATATATATATATATAATATATATATATATATATATATATATATAGCTTTTGACCCTTGAACTCTATGATCTAACAGTTCTAACTTATTTGTCTTCCTCCATTTTGAGAAGTCTCTGACATTGGTAGCTCGATGTTTTTTTTGTTTGTTTTTTTTTTCATAAATTTTGATAGTATTTCATCTGGATTTATTTTTAATAGGCTTATAACTTTTGATAGTAGGTTAAGTTATATTTTATAAATTTTAATAATATAGTTTATTTTTTTTTTTAGTAAATTTTTAATTTTTGTTTTTTTTTTTTTTATTTTTAATGTTTGATAGTAAGTTGATTTTATCCTTTTATAAATTTTTGTCTTTTGAAGATATTTTTTATTTTGCGCTAGTACGAAAATATATGATGAAATTGGAGATAGGTTTGTTTTTTTGCCATCATAGATTTTTAATGTCTACAAATTCTCAATATAGTATATATATAAATATATCAGTATTATATATGTTTTTATGTTAATATATTATATTATATATATATATTATATATGATATATATATAAATATATATAGTATATATATATTTAATTTATATATATATTATATATTTATATAGATATCTGTCCCAAAGTAAGTTTACTGAATATCCCATGAACGACTGAGTAAATGTAGTAGCTCCTCCGTGACATATACCGAATCGGGTAGCGTAGTTATTAACCTAGGCAACATGATCCCACCAGTTTTTTTAGCCGATTATAAATGTTAGTCTTGCACACATCTGTTTTATCGATATTGGGTGTGGTTGTTCCTACACCTCGCTAACTTTTTTTTGGCACTAACTCATTTTGTGTATGGGCGTGTTTTCTATCCCCGTTACGTTGTTTTTGCGATGCTGGTAAATATTGAACAGCGGTACGCCTATCAAATTCTGTGTGAAACATACTTGCTCGAGTAGTGTTTTCTATTTGCTTTCTTAAGAACTGCAATTAATTGATGCCACTGTATCGAGAACTATGGTTTTTTTAACAGCTGGCACAAAGCTTTCAAAGAGGGTCGAGAAAATGTTGAAGACGACCCTCGTTGTGGAAGACCAATCTCGTCAACAAACGATGAAAATGGGGAAGTTGTTAGAGCTGTGATGGAGAGAGACCGCCGCTTCAGTGTCAGAGTGATTGCAGAAGAAACTGGTTTGGATAAAAATGGCAGTTCATAGAATTCTTAAACGAACGACATTTGCCAACATGCGAAATAATTTTCAAAAACTAGGTGCTGAAGACGTGTCTGTGGGGCAATAGCGATACATGATCAAACGTTTGTCAGATTTACTTGAAAGGACAATTATTTTGCATAAAGTTTGATAAACGGGTTTTTGAGTCACGATCTCTGAGAACGCAAACGGCAAAGATGCGGAATGCCAGCATCCAAGATTTTCCTCATCCGAAGAAAAGGGCATTGTATGAGCACAGCTCCATGGTGAAAACACTGATGATTGCTTTTTTTTCGACAGCAGTGGTATTTGGGCACAAGGAATTTGTACCTTCAGGACAGGACAGTTGAATCAGGTCTTTCTAACAAGATGTTTGGCAAAGCTCGAAAACGATATTCAGCGAATGCAAGAATCAGACATGTGGCATGACGATTGGGTCTGCACCCGATAACGCGCCATCTCAACTGCGCTCTCAATTATACGAAATTTCTGATCGATAAGAAAAACCTTCAAGTCTTCCAACATCCCTGCCTTACAGTCCCAGAAGTCTAGCTCCGTAAGATTTCTACCTCTTCCCTAAGGGTTGAAAAAATGAAGTTGAAGGTCCATCATTTTGGACGATCGGAAACACATAAAAAACTACTGTTACTGTGAACTAAACCACACTTCAAGGAAAAGACTGCCGGTCACTGGCTGAGAACAGCGGGGAAGATAACGGTTGGGAACCCGCTGTGTAACCTCCCAAGGGTCAGACTCGAAGGAGATATACTTGTGACATTTCAGATGAATGAAGTCCAATACATAATTTAATATACGACATCAGCTACACTTAATCTTTGGGACATAACATATATATATAATATATATAATTTATAGATTATATACTATATATATATAACATATATAATATATATATATTATATATATTATATATTAATACTATGATAAACAACCGGTTACCATATAATATATATATATATATAATATTAATATATATATATATATATATATAATACTATAACATTAATATATAGTAGTAATATTAAATATCATATACGATATACAATATATATATATATATATTATTACATTATATATATATATATATATATATTAATATTATATATCCTTTCAAAAACCCTTTCTCTGATAAAGGTCACGCTTCAGAAACGTCCCAATCGCTCCTTCTGAATTTCCCCTTCTCTATAACCACTCCCTTTTCAGGATTCGTCTGTCATCCTATCGACCCCTCCCTTCTATCCCCCCCTTTGGCAATCTTCATTGTCAAATTTTTCCCCTCCCCCCTTGTCTTCTTCCCTATCATCACTCGATCTTCCCTCATAATCCTCATTATCATTTTCTCCCCTCCTCCTTATATGTCTTCCTCCCTACCTTCAGTCTATCGATCTTCCTTCCTTCTTCCTCTAAAAATCATTCCTTTCTATTTCTTCTTGTTTCTAATCTTCAGGATCTTCTCTTCTAGCTGTTTGCTCTATTATTATTATTATTATTATTATTATTATTATTATTATTATTATTATTATTATTAGTAGTAGTAGTAGTAGTAGTAGTAGTAGTAGTCATTCAACATCTCAAAATATAGGTACAGCTTTCTTTTACAGGCCTATAGACTATAACTCTTATTTAAATTCGTGAACGCTAGTATTAATAATTTGCTAATAAGAAAAGTATATATATAATATAATAATAGTATATCTTTATATATATATAATTATATATATATATTATATAATATTATATATATATATATATATATATATATATATATATATATTCTTGTTTTATATTTAGGTCTCCGCCCTTTTGTGATTAGAATGCTAGAATAACTAGTTTATGAGTATATTTAAATTATAGTATATTTTAGGTTTAAATTGATTAGAATTTAAGAATAATACTGCTATGCATATTCACATAGGCTTATTATACATATAAAATATATATGTGCATGTATAGGTCTATATGTGAATGCATAATATTATTAATACCAATATTTGCCCTAGGCCTATATGTGAATGCGTAATACTATTTATACCAATATTTCCCTTATATAAGGACCAAACAGATGGTTTACTTTTTTTTTTTTTTTCGTAGGGTGGTACGAGAGTTTTCGAAAATTTCTTAAAATGTTCGAGCAAGGGTTGGTCATTTTGAAATGATAGAGGTGAGGTGGACAAAAAAAAAATTGCGGCCTCCGTAACACTTCACTTATATCTGCAACTGATTTAATGTTTTACCATTTTTTTTATTATAAACTTCCTTTTACACCCAGCAGCAGTAAGGCATGCGTGTTATAGTGGAAGGTTCCTGGTCGATGCATTCTATCGGTTGCTTGTGTACTATACTGATATATCCGGAAGCGGGGCTTCACAATTTTAAAATTATCCGACTTCGGCTCTGCATGCCAAAACCTCGAAGCTTCGCATCCTTTGTCTGCAAGTGAATCTTGCGTTGTCTCCTTATAGTCTTGAAGAGGGAAAGCCCTGAGAATATGAAGATAAACACACGTATCGATCACTCAAGATAAGGTCACACAAGTAGCCTTTTTGTATGCTTCTTCCAACACACTTTAGGGATACAAATAATTTTTATAGTCGATTGGATTAGTGTTTAATTCTTCTAGTGTAGGCCCTATATATATATAATATATATATATATATATATATAGAATATTATACTATATATATATAATCATATCTATATGATATAATATATATAATATATATATATAAATATATATCATATTTATATATATATTAATATTAAAGTCTTTGTATGAATATACTCCAAGGACTCTTATATCAACCACGATGAGATTACTGAAATTTAGCCCCAAACCTGTCATTTACCTCCTATACCAGGAAAACAAAGTAAGTATAGACTTAATAGACTAATACGTAAGTAAATATAAGTAGAAATACACTTAGTAAGTATAAGTATATATAGAAGAGTTTCGAAATCTGTTACTGGAATATTTTAAATTGATATCAATCAATTAAAATATTTTTGAAAAGATATGGAACAACTTAATATATTATATATATATATATTATATATATATATATATAACCATTATATATATATATATATATAGGTATATATTAATATATTTATATTATAATATATATATATATATAATATATAATTATATATATATAATATATGATATATAATATATTATATTAATGATTTATTTAGATATTTCCTTTATAGTATCTGCCCAATTAATTTTATGTGCAATACAATTACTTTTTTATTCTGTATCTCTCCAATTGCGATTCGTATTGAAACAAATATAATTAAGGTAAATTATAATACAACCTCATGCGTCATTTATTATTTATTATATTATTATTATTATTACTTTTATTATTATTATTTAATTATTTTATTATTATTATTTATATTTATTATTCATTATTTTATCTTATAATTGAAGACCAATAAACATGGTCAGGTTCCTCTGACTACCAATTGGTTTCTTTTAAACTATATTGATGTGAAACCTAATTAATACAGACACACACACACATACATTATATCCCATATATATATATATATCATATATATATATTATTATATATATATAATGTATATATATATAATATATTATATATACTATG
>JABUQX010014530.1:17500-20000 GCA_015478945.1 Trachelipus rathkii
GTGATGGATATACTTTGAAAAGGTAAATGTGATTTGCTTGCTGTGACTGAAACAAAGATGAAGGGATGTGTTGAGGACGAGTGGTATGAGGTGAAATGTGTGAGTGTGAGCTGGAGTGGAGAGGAAAAATGGAGAAGGAGTTATGATTCTGATGAGTGATCTGTGGCAAGGAGCTATGGTGGATTTTGTTTGTGTGAGTACTATAATTCTAATAGTTAAATTTGTTTGAGAAGGTTAAGGTATGTATGGTTGTAACATATGGTCCATCTGAGGGTGATGTTGAGGAGAGTATGACTTTCAGAGATAATCTGAATGATGTTTTGGATGGAGTGAGTAGGATCTTCAGATTGATTGTGTTGGGTGACTAAACTAGTTGAATAGATGACCGAAAAAGGGATGGTATAACTGGTGCCTTTGGGGTTGCGGGAGAAAATGAGAATGTTAGGAAGGTGATTGATTTATGTGAGGAGAGAGGTATGTGTGTGTAACTATTACATTCTTCGTTAACAAGAGTAGTTATAAGTATACGAGAGTTGGGGTAGGTACAGATGGCATCGAAGTGAGAAGTATGATTGATTTTGTGTTGGTGAAAAAGGAGATGTAGAAGTCACGTTAAATTAGTGAGGGGGGGGGGGTTGAGAATGAAAATATCATTATGTTGTTTTGAGGAAAATTAAGTTAGTGGGTTCATGGATGGAGAGGAAAGAAATAATGAAGCAAGTGGGGGAGGATTATGAGTGAGAAGTTAAGTAAACAAAGTTATATAAGGAAAAATATGTGAGAGAACTTGCAAATAAATCAGTTGAATGTGAAAGATGAAACTGAAAAAATCTGGAAGTATATGAAGGAAGACTTTGTTAGTAGTGCTAGAGAAGTATGTGAATGTGCTGAATTAGGAAGTAAGAATGTCAATAGTGAATGGTGGAATGAAGAGGTGATGCAAGCCGTTAAAAGTAAAAAAGGAGGCGTGGTTTAATGTACTGAATGCCAAGTTTGAGTTCTCAAAAAAAAAGGTAAATAGAAATATATAAGGAGGATAAAAGGAGGATATAAGGAGGATAAAAGGAAGGCTAAAAGTTGCATACGTATAGGAAGAAAAAAAAGAGGTAAATGAACAGTTTAGATGGAGGATTAATGGGGACTTACAAGGGATTAGGAATCTCTTCTGGAAGGAAGTGCGAAAGGTTAAGAAAGAGATTAAAGGGAATCTTCTCAGAATAATAAATAGGGATGGCACTTATGGCACTTATGGCACTTCTGGCACCTATGGCACTTATGGCACTTTTGGCACTTATGGCACTTATGGTACTTATGGCACTTTTGGCACTTATGGCACTTTCGTGACTGATGAATTGGATGTGAGGAGAGTGTGGAGGGAACACATCAAAAATCTAGAAAACATTGGCATCAATAAAAAAGGTGGTAATGAATGTTTGTGGGTTTGATAGTGTAAGAAGAAGAAATGGGTATTTTGGGGATGAGGTAGTTAATAGGAAGGAGGTAATAGGTAGAATGAGAAAGTTGAAGAATGGTAAATCCTCAGGTATAGATGGAATTACCGGTGAAATGATCAAAAATGGAGACGAGACTGTGATTGACTGAATATGGAAGTTGTGTAATAAAGCGTTAATTGAGTGTATAGTTCCGAAGGATTAGAGGAAGAGCAGTAATAGTATACCCTTATACAAGGGCAAAGGAGATAAGGGAAAATGAAGGAACTATAGGAGAATTAGTTTATTGAGTATTGTAGGGAAGATATATGCTGGTATTTTGGATGAAAGCGTACGTCGTGCGACTGAGGTAATGATTGGCGAAGAACAACGTTCATTTAAAAGAGGTAGAGGTTGTGTAGATCAAATTTTAACATTGAAACAAATGATTGAGAAAATGACAGGTAAAAATAAACTGTATTTCGGTTTCATGGACTTGCAGCAGGGTTATGACAGGATTAATAAGGAAGCTCTGTGGCAGGTGTTAGTGATATATGGTGTTGGTGGTAGGCTTCTGAATGGAATTAAAAGTAAATATGTCGATATTGAAGCGTGTGTAAAGATAAATGGAGTTGAAAGTGAATGGATTAATATTAATAGTGGAGTGATGCAGGGATGTGTTATGTCCATTTGACTATTTAATTTGTATATTGATAGGGGGATAAAAGAATTTTAGGTATGGGTGGTAGAGGAAAGTGTTAGACTAATGGAGAATGGAGAGAGTGGAGTATGCCCTGCTAATAGTTCGCTGAGGATTTGGTTTTGTGTGGCGAATCTAAAGAAAGTTTGAGGGGATTTGGTAGAGTGGTTTGGCAGGGTGTAAAAGGAGGAATTTGAAAGTAAGAGTAAATAAGAGTAAGGTGATAGTAACGAGTGAGAAGAGTCTGCGCTGTGAAAACATCTTGGTTGGTCAACAATTGGAACAAGTATCTGAGTTTAAATATTTAGGCTATATGTTGGATAAAAAGGGAACGGATGATGCAGAGTATAGTATGAAAGTTGTGAATAGT